>JABCKL010016753.1:0-80748 GCA_018851305.1 Calocybe cyanea
AGAAGTCAGAGAGGGTGATAGAGCTTTTGGTACATACCCACATCATACATCAATCAAGGTTTAACAATTTCACAGGCAAGAGTACGAATGTTGATGAATCAAATGTTGGGAATTTGGCAAGACAAAGACATCATGGATTGGAACAAGCAACCTACAGCGGCTGTGATGAATCAATGGGAATAAGGTGAAAGTACCAGCTATGAGCCAACGCTGGAACCCATGAACCCCTATTTAGACAATATGAAAGTGGGGACCGCATGGAACTTTGCGCTGAAAGAAAGGTTCTGGGATCATTATTGCAAGACCCAGAATGTGGATAAGTCCGATAAAGATCTTGAAAAAGATGTCGGCAACATGTTCTTGAATCGCCTAGATCGTCTCACCCGAAAACAGAAGGAGCGCCCGGTTGATGGAGATCAAGTAAAAGAACGGGAAAAACAGATTGAAGATAATAAGCGTCGGGCTAGAAAGCATGAAAGGCGTAGCACTGTAAGTAAATCAAATCTAACAATATGGTGAAATTGAGTCCTCACATGTTTACGAAGCTCTTCACAAACTAATACATTGTGGTATCAGAGTATGCAGCATGGGAGCGTGGTAAGGGACTGGAAGGACCTTGGGCACGGCTGGCAAAGATGATCAATTGTCTTGGACCGCAGGGAATGAGTTCCGATGAAAGCGAAGATGAAGAAGGGAGAGATAGAAAACGTCTATATGTTGTCAAAGCACTCCCCTGGCGAGATCTAGACGTCCAGCAACAGCTCATGGACATAGGCAGACTGAGGAACGAGCCGAGCTTAAAAGTTTGACCTGGCAATTGACCACGAATAAGGCAGAGATGCGATGACCTGGACAACAGTAGCCGCACTGCTCCGCCAGGTCTTCTGATCAATTTTTACAAGGCGGAATGGCTGGCCAATCGCAAGCCGCACAAAAGGAGCGCGCTGGAGGCGACAGTTCCGATGAAATTATCAGACATTGTGATCTCACACACTTGATGGAGTAGGAATGAAAATAAACGATGTTTCGGGTTCAATTGAAGATTGAGGATGGAACCCTCAACAATGTAAGATAACAATAGAGAATGAACAGCAAGCAGACAATTGTGGACAATATGTTAGTCTACTGGGCTCCCCAGGGACAGCACTTTTTTTTCGAAATCAGATAGGTTCAAAAACGGATCCAGGCGAATATCTGACATAGCAGGTGCGCTCTGGCCCTGAATGAGTAGGGAAAGCAGACCACGATACGTGATGCCAGGCAAGACGAGCATCCGAGGGGAGTATAGCAGATGCAACGAAGGAGGTCGACCTGAGGGGATGAAAACCCGACCAGAGAAAGTAAACTAGCCACGGGTCTCTGGGAAGCCCAGTAGACGGGACCAATAGGCAGGAGCCAGTCGATGGAATGAGATAGACGAGAAGAGAGTAGAGTGATAGAACTAACAGGATGCGATGAATCATCTGCAGAATAAGTCAAATTTCTATGTGATATATCATGTGAACTTACCTCGGAGCAGAAAAAAAAAATGACACGCAACATGATGGGAAGGCCGGACAGAGTTTTCAGCTCGTCTCTGGGAAACCCAGAAGACGAAAGCAGGAGCCAGTTGATGGAATGAGATAGACGAGACAAGAGTAGACTGATAAGCTATCGCGGCGCAATGAGCAGGATAAGTCAAATTTCATGTGATATATGGCATGAACTTACCTCTAAATCCAGAGTTTACAGCTCGTCTCTGGGAAACCCAGAAGACAGAGGCAGGAGCCAGTCAAAGGACGAGAGTAGAGAGATAGAGCTAACGAGTCTCTGGGAAGCCCAGGAGACATCGTGAGAGGCTGATGGAAAGCTGTGTTTGACGATGGAGTTTGAAATTGACTTGCCAATGTTCCCATGCTCAGATGAAGGCCCGGGTCTCTGGGAAGCCCAGGAGACAATCGTGAAAGGCTGTGACGATCGAGTTTGAAATTGACTTGGCAATGCTCCCATGCTCAATCTCTTGATTATCTTCCAATTAGCGCGTAATGACCGCGCAACAATTGCGCAAAAAAGTGCGCAATTCATTTAGCACGACGTAAAATATTATATTCTGCAGGGCCATTTTGAGTTCTGCAAAATTTAGGGCAAAATGTTTTATTTTTGCCAGTGCAAAATGCATTCCGAAAATCTTTTATTTTACAGTATATTTAATTTTTTATTTTGGATAGTCATTTCTCACGCCGCAAAATCCATGCAAAATGTAACATCTTGAAAACATTTTGCATGTGACAAAAGGTCACATTTTCCGGGCATTTTCGGCAGTACAAAACATTTTATTTTCACGTGCTCAAAATGCCAGGCAAAATTTAGAATATTCCGAGCTTTTCCCAGTATAGAAAATGCTATGTAAAATAAATCATTTTGCTCACGGCCAAAGCAATGCAAAATTCCACATTTTGGTCCAATCAAAATATTTCATTTTGAAAATCATTTACCATACCGCAAAAGCATCAGCAATATTTTAACATTAACAATATATTTTGCAATACATTTTACCTTCATACATATACATCTGCGTCAGCAGTGATAGGAATTTTTGGCCAGGCCACCCATGAGTAGATTAAGTAAATACCTAAATATCAAGATAATCTAATGATAAGATACTAGAGGGTAGGCATGTTAGGCCTAGATGCTGTAACATACTTCCTGATCTGCTCCTGTAAACTGCAATTGTGCAATCAACGAAATTCATTCATACTATAACAGTCTCTGCCATTTGTATATCAAGTTATTCCATAGCAAAAAACAAAGATAGACGAAAGTGTCAAGTTTAATTAAATAAATGAGTGGCATGTAGAATATCAAAAACTAGAGTCCATGAAAAAGTCCGTTCAGAATCCTTATTCAGCTGTTTTGGGGAGATAATTCAATTGGACAATTGGCGTTAGATATTTGGGTGGATGCACGGTGACTGGTGGGAAGCCCAGTGATTCCCATATCTAGGATTAGGCGGAATTTGAGAGCTGGTCGTAAGAGGGTAAGTAAGCACTGTGTTCATACAAAGGCAGAAATCAACACACGATCACGCTTCCCATCGGGATAGAATGTTTTGCTCTTGCATGCGTTGTACCAATTGGCCCCTTCGGAACAATTGATCAGCGATGATAGTTTTGAAAGCGAAGGCTTACATGTCTGGTCGGAGGAATTTGATGCCACATATGTAAAGTTGAGCGGTAAATCAATGTTGGGGAAAGATTTGGCGGGAAGCGTCTTTGAACCTAGGTCGCCGGTTCCAACGAGCCTCTCTGTACTGAGATCGTAAACGCTAGCTCGTAGATATTTGAAATGAACGGAAAGAAAATTGCTCTCCGTGTTTACTTGTAGGGAGGCGAAAGCAGGGAACGAGAAATTAGCGGGGGCTCTGTTGAAGTACGTCGGCACAGAAGTACCCCAATCTCCAGAAGCGCGTTTCAGCGGCGTAGAGTCATTGAAAGCAAATGAAGGAACCCGAGGTATTGTGAAGCCAAGAATGATAGCGGCGCTTTTAGACCAGTGATACATGAATAAAGGACCCAACAAAAAACTTGAAAGCTTACATCGCACATACACCGAAGACTACGAAGACGAGGGTCCTCCTGTTGAAATATCTTCCACAAACCCCTCTTTCGCCTCTACTCCAAGCCTTGAACTTCTCTCTTCGCAACTCTGCTTTCTTCTCCCGTCGACCTGCCTTGGTCATGTCTCGCAGCTCCGAACGGCCCCATTCGGGTCCGAAACGGGGGACTGTTACCATTTCAACTGGTTGAAGGATAGAGTTGTCTTCTTCCTGCTTGGGCGTTGATGGGGGAAGTTGTCGGTATCTGTAGGTCTAGTGAGCCTTCTAAGCGTTGACTGTAGGAATAGTTAGACCAACCCTTTCTCTGACGGTCCAAATGCGGCACTGTATCGAGGACCAGCATTGTTGAAATCAGCATAGACGTCCCAGATAGCTTCCCCAACCCGGTTAGCCTCCTCTTCGTCACGGCCTCCTTTGAGGGGCTCTTCTCTACCAGCATGAAGAAAAGAGCCCCTGTTATAACCAGCTGTTGCTAAAGGGCGGTTGTCGAGGTGATCGAGAGGACCTTGGTCAGAATTAAAGAATGGCACATCATCCCGAGCTCGTTCCCGCCCAGATGTCGGCGGGAAGTCGACATTTAGAGCATCCAGTGAGGTCTTACGGCCGCTCTGAATGTTTGGTCTGTGGTCGTAATCCATGGAAGGATTGTCAAAGTGTTGAAAGAGAAGTCATGCAGGGGATCACATCAGTCATCTCGATCACACGTGGCGGCCTCAGCTTTCCGAAGGCAATTATAAAAATGTGTCAAATGGATTAAATTCAATAGTGACGTTCCAGACAAGCTCTACTATGTAAAGTGCTCTCTACAGATAACAATTATAAGGCGTTCAATTCAATATGCCGAACTCTAAATTAATAGAAACGGACACTGATAGGTTCCCTTCCATCCACTAATCTTTTATGAACGATATTGCTCGTGAAAGATGACCACTGCCAAAAAAAGTCAGTAGTGGTATCTTGAAATCGAAGCTGAGCATACCCCGTTCCCAATGAAGACCGCTGATCTACGGGCAATTTCCATATCAACAGCCATGTTAACCTCCGTCTGCTCTCTATCTAGTTCCAAGTCTTTGCTCGTCACAATGGTGTGCCATCCATCTTCTTTAAACGTAGCTTTGAGTTGATTGAGCCACTCGCCCTCCGCGTTCGTCAGCAGAAAAAGAACATCCAGAACTTTATGTCCCGTTTGTGTTGCCCTGAGAAAGTCATAACGTGAGTCTCTAACTTTAGCAACAATGTCTTCAAACGTAGGAAGGCAATGCTCCAGATATTTCTCAATATTCTCAGGGGTGTTGTTACCTTCTTCGCCACCAGGCGGGGGTGTGAAGACATCAGGCAATTCTTTTAATAGATTCCAACTGTAAAAAGTTGAATTCCACTTGGCGAGATGAAGACATGCCTCCTTAAAGTCTCCGCGACGAGCATGGATTGCAAGCATGCGGTCATACGGGTTGTGAGAGACGGGGTGTGAGGGCCGTGGCCCTCGTGGCATAAAGAGATACGCATTCCTCTCGACAGCGGACTTCACTATAGGCGATGGCTCGAGAAGCCTGGAGGTGGGTGATTTGGAAAACATTGGCCATAATGACAAGACACGATCGCTTCCCCATAGCCAAAGGTCAAACGTTTGGGGGTAAAAATCTTTGGTATAGTGTTCAGGCTCGACTTCGATGCACCGTTCCTCTGCTTCAAGCAGTCGCTTTTTCCAATGATTGAAAATAACAATGCCATCTTTCCAAGCGACGTCTGGCTTGACCTCGCGGGTGTTTATCACGAGTCGCTCCTTTTTAGGGCAGACAACGTCGAACCACTGTTCGGAAACAGATCGAGGGGCGTCGTCGCCCGCCTCCCATGGGCCTCCTGCCGAGGGGCCAGAAATGATTGCGTTCAGTGGAGTGTGAGGTGGGAACTCGTGGTTGCGAAATTTCGGCTTGGGCCAAGAATAATGGTCTTCCTTCCAAACATATTGTTGAAAAACATATGCGCGTTTCGACTCGTATGCCAGATGGGTATTCATCAATCTGTATAACCTCTATTTAGTGGCGTAAAATTGAGACAGCTAACTTAAACGGACATCTCGTTGAAAGCATTGTTCCAGCCGAGCCTTTTCACTTGATTCGAAAATTTGACGTAGCGACCGGATTTCCCTTCAGGGAATGGCAAGCTGAGATCATGCTGAGGGAGGTCGCGTTCCCATTGCTTGAGCTTTTCTAGCGTAGGTGGGTCCTCCCAGTGTGTCTTGTTAGAGGCTTTCGTAGTAGTAGTGGTGGTGGTGATTCGCGCGGGGTGCGAGATGAGAAAAATAATGAGAATAACGACGGCAATGAAGACCCAATAGTGGCGCCTTCTGTTTGAGCCCAGTTGAGACGAGAAACGCCAGGTCGTAGGAGGTCTGTCGTTCCAGACAGGCATAAATGGTCAAACGTTGAGAAGAAAGGGAAACTGAGCGCTGCTGGCTTACAATTACATAAACATCTCAGGCGCAGCATCCAACTCCCAGCTAAAAATAACTGATAGAATGAGAAACGGACAGCAACGGCCGTTTCTCCCTTTTTTTAATGGTTATCCCATTGTCCAAGTATCACCGAATCATGTTCAAGTTGGCTCAAATCTCCTTAGTCCTGATTCTCAGCCTTCAGCGAGTTGCATCAACCAACTATGAACTGGTCAAAGATTACTCAGGCCAAAACTTTTTCAATGACTGGACTTTTTACGACCACTGTAAGCACTCGGTGTTCCAACCGCCCGTTCTCCCTGCCTTCCACTAACTCTACAGAGTATAGTTGATAACCTCACCAACGGAGACACTGTGTTTGTGCAGGCACATGATTGGCAATCGCTTGCTCATAGCATCCTATTAGCTTCGTATCTGCCTCCATCGCAGCATCCTCCAAGCTCGCCTACATCGATTCCACGACCAATCATGCCATCATTAAAGTCGATAATACAACTACAGTCCCATTCAACGAAAAACGAAACACCGTCCGCATCACTAGCAATGATCGCTACGGGGTCGGTAGTATCTGGGTAGCAGATATGTTTCATATACCATTTGGTGTGAGTAGTACTTCTCAAAATACAACGACAACCTTTGAAACGCGTGAGCGCATTTATAGTGCTCGGTCTGGCCTGCGTGGTATTTGTCTTGTCCTACTAAAGATTGAACCTCGACTAAAAAGTTACTATACCCACGTCTGCAGGTGGTCCCAGTCCCCGAATTGGCCGCAGGGAGGGTAAGGGCCCACGCGTTATAAGTTCAGCGGCAGAAATCTTATCTCCTATCATGACAAAGCGAAATCGACACTCTCGAGGGTGTTAACCTTGTGACCAACAATCAGATTGGATTACACACCCTACCCGGTTGTCGCATTACTGGAGCCTCACAGGCTTTATCGTCAAAGCAGATCTCAACAGACTGCTCAAACACAACCAACAATAATCAAGGATGTCTTGTTGCTGACGAAAGGGCTTCCTCCTATGGGACTGGTTTCGCGTCCGCAGGTGGCGGCGTGTTTGTGACTGAATTCGCAACTAATGCTATTTCGTACGATTTCCTTCGATCATTACGTCACACCTGATATCTGGAGCCAAATTTTAGCGTCTGGTTTTTCCCTCGAGCAAATGTGCCAAATTCTATCTCATCCAACACAGAGTCTATTGATACATCAAGTCTCGGAGTACCCATCGCCAATTTTCCATTCACAAACTGTCCGATGGAAGAATTCTTTGAACCACAGAACTTGATCTTCGATATCACACTTTGTGGTGGTAAGTTCCGACGCGCTTTCTTCTAACGAACTATCTGATAACATGCTGCATCTACCGCAACAGATTTTGCTGGTGCGCCGTCCATATTCAATCAAACATGCAGCGGCACCTGCTACCTCGACTGGGTAGTCGGGAACGGATCAGTTTATGCCAATGCCTATTTCGACATCGCCTACGTCCGCGTGTTCAGCAGCAATGGCACAACTAACATCATAAAAGGAGGCGGCGGTGGCAACACTGCTAATGGAAACACGACCACGCCGAGTGGCAACGGGGGTGGGGCCAGTAGTGCTAGCCCCCTACGATTGAGTTTAGGTGTAGTGTTACTTTCCATCACTGTGGAGATCTTCATTCTTTGTTTCGCCTGAGTAGAATGACTATTACCTAGTTACAAAAGATTTCTGTAGATACCCTTGCATTATCGTCCTGCCTTCTTCAAGCACTCGACTCGGTGTCAATCAGCGAGCTCCAGTGATGACTTGCTATCGTTGCCTCGACCAACAGATAGATTTGGTTCACAACTCACTCTAAACGCTCACCATTTGGACATCGCCGTCATCAACTTCCTTGCTGGGGTTTAATAAGGTCTTGGCTGCCGTACGAAGAGTCGCAATTTTATCCCTCATTATGTGTATGGCTTCTGGTAGAAGTCGCTCAGGAGTGTAAGGTCCCTCGGATTCAATGTTGACTAGGGGGCCCGAAAGTGAATGAATGGATAGGCCGAAGGGTTAGAAGAGACATACATAGAAAATGGTCTTGTATACGACTCAGTTCAACCATGTCCAGAAACTCGGGATGCCGCAAAACTTCTCTGCTGACTGTATCCTTTCGGACATTATGCTTATCAACGCTGACCTCTTTAGTCCTCGCATCTACGTTTATAACTCCTGACGCGAAACATTGTTGAAAGCTCTCGGCAAGATGAGGCGGGACCGGGTTTTTAATAATGATATGAGGCATCAAGCGATAAGACGCAGTCGCTATTGGTGTGGAATTGGCACAAGCACGCAGATAAAATGAAAGACATACCAACCGGACTGAATTTGGCATGATCTTTGCCTACTCCCTTCACCGCGTGCAGTTCCATATCAACAGCCTGGCCCGGGCGTAGCTTCGCAAGCACAATGTTTGGGTTTGTGGGTGCTGGTGGTCTATCGGCAAAGACTTCCGCTTGTTCGCCGGCTGGCTCCCATACCAGATGTGAAGAAACGAGTTCATGGTTAACGTAGAGTTCAGCAGGATTGGTGCTCTCTTTTGGCGCGTTAGGTCTGCGTTCACATTGGACCTTGAGCTTGAAAACAATCGTATTTCGATCAGTTGCTTGATCATCCGCTATGAGCAGATCAGGATGAGCCTCTCGGCGATCACAAAATGAAACGCACTATCTCGCATCTCTACCAGCGCTGGATCGATACTCAATGGGACAAGACCAAGCCGATGCGCAAGAACTTCATCTTGAATTACGCTAGTATTGTTCCACACATATACATTTTCGATGCACACAGTTGGAACCTACGTCAAGTCTAATTTTGGCTCATATGAAGTGTTGAGATAACCCACCTCTGCAATGAGTATCCGACGAAAAGCGTTAGCTACTGACGCGTCGACACCAACAAGATCAAAATCTATCGATCGTTGCGAGAGACGCTGTACTTTGACTTTCAGATTCTACCCTTACAAAAAGGACATCTTGTTAGAGACATAAAAGCCCGTAGTAGCCTGAACCCACCATTCGAAATTTTTTTAAAGACCATGAATGGTCCTCATCGGGATAATGACCTGGATAATCCGTGCTTGATGTATTGGCGACACGTTCAGCGTGTATTCTCACCAACCTCCTGGGTTCAACATCAACGTGAGAAGCCATAGTGGGTGAAAATAATATATAATCACTAATCTAACTTCGGCAATGCACAGGAGCAAGCCCTAAGCTTTCCCACGATTCATCATGCACTTGGACACCTTTGTCGGAAAAATCGTGACGAGCATATAATAATATACTGATATGTTGGCTTGCAGTCAATAACTTGTCGCAATTGCTTATATACTAATTTGCTTTTGCAGACAACTGCAGAGCCTATAGGCAATTGTCATGTATATAAGTGCTGATAAACTAGTGATATGGTATAATAATCTACTGATATGTTTGCCTGTATCGATTGGTCAGCTGCTATAACCCGATATCCTGTCGCAACCACTAATATGCTCAAAGGCATTTTTCCGACATTTATTCTTACAGCAAACAGCCCTTCAACAGCTGTCTAGTTTCTCGAATGTGTGTGACAGAATGCAAAACGATGGCTTTTCGCCCACGCGTCAGTGGTGTTCGTAACTAGAGCTGAAGCCTGGCCGAGTAGAGGATAATCCATGGCCCATCATGGTAATTATAGCATTAGAATTCAAGCGAGGGATAGACTGCTAGGTACAGAACCTCGGTAGCAGCGTACAGAATCACGGTAAAACATAGCTGGTATATAAATGCTCGTCTGTCTATGTTCCGCAACGTACACCCAGCTTGAGCGGTGAAAATCTACTCGCACTTTTGAGAGAAATCAGCAAATAGTAATTTAGAAACAGTGTTGAAAAAAAGCCGTAACTCACCGTCATGCTGCCGGAACTAGTATTCATGATTAAGGCAACGATTAGGCCATAAAGTCCCAAAACTTCAGCGAAAATGAGAATTAGGATCTACGCAAGTAAGTATTGGTGTAAGTTATGATCTGGAAGGCTTCATACCATGCCGACGAAAAGCCTCGGTTGTTGGGCAGTTCCCCGAACACCAGCATCTCCAACAATTCCAATAGCAAAGCCTGCCGCTAAACCGGCTAAACCAACCGAAAGTCCGGCGCCAAGTTGTACAAAACCCTTTGCGAGAGACATTTGGCTATTTACTGTTCAAGTACAGCAATATGATTACGAAAACACTGTAAAACGCAAGTAGCGACTACGCACGATCACCAGCAATAAGAACTGAAACAACTAGTCCATAGATCTGATAGTTATTTCGGAGTTAGTATGTTGAGTGAGATTCCGAGAATATAGGCGTACGGCAATGATACCAGCCATGATAACTGGAACGACACATTTCATCATTAAATCTGGACGCAAAACGGACATTGCAGAGATGCCGACGCCTGACTTGGCTGTACCATAACTATGGGAAGTCGTAAGCACAACAGATACGCAGTCATGACCAAAGATATACCTAGCTCCTATGCCTAGTAAAATCACGTTCAGGATCAATCGTATTGACAGAAAACATATTGGCCGCAGCCGAGAATTCGCGGCTTACTTGTAAACACAATCGCGCTCGTACAGCCCTAGAAAATCAAGAGATTTGAGGTAATGTTATTAAGAAGTAGATATATATACCATAGCGCTGAAGAATGGTGCATAGACTGGACAAAGGTCGGACATGATTAAACAATTAATGAGAATGGACGGGTAAGGCGACAGTGAAGAACAATGATGACAATGTGGACGTGACTGACCGAACGGTGCTGAACTCACGGAGACTGCCGTGTCGGACTTTATATATGTGGCTGGAAGCAAGTAAATGATTGAGATCTATCAAATCCAATACTACAAAGGAAATATGATACTGGTAGCACAACACGTTACAATCATTTGCTCTACACCCAAGATTTAGTCATATTCCCTCGTCCATCATCTACCCTCCGTATTCCTCTTCCGCAATCAGACTTTCTGCCTCCAAAGCGGCCATACAGCCACTTCCAGCACTTGTGACGGCTTGCCTAAATCTCTTGTCCTGGACATCACCTGCTGCAAAAACACCCTTGACAGACGTTTGTGTAGTGCCTGGGACCGTTATGATGTACCCGTCTGGATCGGTCTGAAGCTGTGAGCGAACGAGTGTAGTGGCGGGTTCGTGACCTACAAACCTGCCTTCAGAAAAACAAGGAAGACATAATCGTAATTTCATTCATTACCAATGGCGTAGAAAAGTCCATTCACGGCGAGATCTTTCTCCTCCCCAGTGATCACATTCTTGATGCGAAGGTTGTTGAGGAGATCGCCATCACCTAAACACTCCAGCGCAATAGTATGCCACATAATCGTCTATAAATGTGTCAACCAAGAGACAAGCGAATTTGAAACGACTACAGACAACTTTTGGATGGTTCATTAACCTCTTGGCCATTATCTTCGAAGCACGTAGTTCGCCGCGACGCACTAGGACATATACATGGGACGCATACCTTGTGAGGTCTATACAGTATTGAGTCCCCGATAGATATGATTTATGATAATATCTCACAGGTTGCCTCCTCCGCGGCAGAGTCGCCGCCACCAATAACAGCCAGCGGTTTATTGCTATATAGAGGATAAGCCAAGGTCATTCCAGAAGCACTGACTCTTCCGCACCGGAAGATGGGAACTGCGCCATCGCATACAGCACACGCACTGATACCACTTTGCCAGTAAACTTCTTCACCTTTTAGGCCTAAACGTTTGGCGCTTGCTCCTGTGGCGATGATAATAGTATCAGCCGTCTCTGGTTCACTGTCTTCTTGCATCTCCCGCCAATAGCGGAAAGGCCGACAAGAGAAGTCGACTTTTGAGATTGTTTCTGTGATAATACGCGTGCCAAATCTGATAGACTGTTCGCGAAATTTATCCATTAACTCTGGTCCCAATATACCAGCCGGGAATCCGGGGTAGTTTTCGACTAATGAGATAGATGATCAACAGAATATGAAGACAATTAACTGTTGACCAGATACCATCCGTTGTAGTAGTGAGCTGTCCACCGGCCGCAAACCCATTAGCTAAAAACCCCTCAAACATGACTGGAGAGAGATTTGCACGGGCAAGGTATATGGCAGCGGTATGTCCAGCGGGCCCTGAGCCAATAATGACCTTGAAATGAAGTTTTGACCAATATTCAAAATCATATAATTTCTTTACGTACAACTTTGCTATGCATTTTGGAACTTTTTTCGACTTTGCTATCGGTTACGGGAGCCATGGTAGATAGCTTATGTTGTGTAGGTATTGAGGCCAAAAAAGCCGGAGAGATGATTCTGAGCTTCCCACAGAGGGCTCTGGCAAATGAGCTAGGAGACAGTATCTCGGTCGGAGGTGGAGGAAGCGCAAGACGTGTAAAGCTCAACCTTGTCAACGCAACCAGCACTGAATGAGAAATCCAAATGACCAAAGTTTTCAAATTTGCAATCGGGTCACGTGCGACCTTTAATATACGGTACGGTCGTAAAGATGTATTGGTGTATACAGTAAGTATACTCAACTTTATATGCTGTATACTACCAAATGACTTTGGATGCTAATGCTGGTTGATGATCGCTCCGGCAAACTTTTACATCTCGCCTGTCACTTCATAGGTTGTGACAGCAACTTCAGAGTCTTCAAACCCAGAGTTCTCAAACTCTTTGGCAACTGGCGACCTTTGGGCGCTTCTGTAAAAATTTGAAGAACGTGTTAGACACGCAGCTCGTTATCAAAGAGCTCATCATTGCCCGGAAAGTATGGAAAGCGGTGATAAGTATCCAGCCCCGAATTAGACTTGAGATGATGACTGTAACATAGTATGTACAGAAAGGAAAATGAATCAATAGCTGCTTGCAACGGTACCCACCCGCCCTCCGTCAACCAGCCAAACAGCCCCATTTACGTATGCCGCAGCGCGGCTCGCTAAAAATAAGATCGTACCGGCCATATCCTTTAGAAATCTAAATCAAGAAAACCCAAGAACAAAGGGCCTACAGGCTAACCTCTTCAGTCCCGGTACGCCGTAGTGGTATCGTATCAGCAAGAGCGTTGGGATCAAGTTTGAAACCTGGAATTGGGTCTGTTGTCATTTCTGTACATCATGACCGTGTTGCTTGAGTATGCGGTCTTCTTCGCTGCATTGCATAACTCACCAGTAGGCCACACACCGGGAGCTAAAACGTTGCTACGTATCCCCCATGGCGCCAAAAGATTGGCCAAGAGCTTCCCTAAATGTGTGCAGGCACTTTTGGACACAGTATAAGAAGGGGACAGAATCTTTGCATCAAGGCGGAAAGAGCCCGACGATGAGATAGATAACACCTGTGAAGAATGGTAAGGCGGACGTGGGAGCCCCGATCCAGATATCATCGATAAACGTTGCTGTCGAGCGTTACCCTGATATAGGAGATCGAGGAAAGCCACCGTCGTGTAATAGACGCCGGTAACGTTCGTTGCAAAAGTTTCGGCAAAGTCTTCAGGTGACCCGGTGTCCCACAATGCACTCTGGAAAGCCTTGATACCTGGTATTCTTGGCTCTAGGCTGGGTGAAGCCGGGGGAGAGGGAGGACCACTAAAAGTCGAAGACCCGGCTGGCGAAGGTGATGGTAAAGGATGTTTGTATAAGTTCCTCGCTATGCCCGCGTTGTTGATAAGTAGGTCGACATAACCATGTCGCACTCTCACGGCATCAGCTACTGAGAGCAAGTTTTCTCGGCTAGTCACGTCGCATTCCAAAGGGATGATATTGCCGAACCTCTATAAGATAATTGAGCAAATCTGATGAGATATCGAAAGACTCCACAAGTAATGATAGGACAAGGGAGTGCGACAACGGACTTGTTGCGACCTCCTACTATCAGGAAGAAACGAAGCATACATTATTTTCTTCCGCAGCTTTCTCAAGCAACTTACGCCGTCGACCAAGGATATATACAATAGCTCCATTGCTTTCAAGCGCAGTTGCCATCATCAAACCGATTCCTGAGACATTAAAACAAGAAGGAATAATGATCTCCTATATCCAAAAATCGTAATTTGAGGAGATTACTTACCCGTTGCACCACCTGTTATCACCACGATGAGACCACTGACATTGAAGATATTTGCTGGATCGAATGGAGGTGGGGCAAATGTTGAAGGATCGGGATCAAAGAGGAGTGTAGAAGTATCGGAAGGCGAAGGCATGCTCGAGCTCATATCCGGAACAAAGATATAAGTTAGTCAAAGGTAAGAAGTTATAAATGTAAAGATATGTTCTTGATGAGCTGTCGTATTCAGGAGTAGTTCTGGCAGGGTCAACGGTAAGGTCTCTTATAAGAAACGGGCGGCTCAACAAATGACAAAGTTTTAGGGCTTGTGAATGCTTTACTTATACACAAATCCATTCAGGAATGATGGCCTGATGTTCCGCCGGCCTATGTAAGTCGCCACTGTGATTCGGCGAACAGTCATGAGGTTGAAAGTGAGGGAAAAAACTTGAAGATGTTTGAATTCGATGTGACACAAAAAACTCCCTCGTTTGCTACACCGCAGGCAGTAAACATCTGAGACTGGGCAACAGCAGAGCAGCTGCTGTACGGCTTCTTCCACCTGGCGCACCCGTCCAGTACTGATACATGTGACAGATCCCCAGATCTCATCGGCGGGGCTTCGTGCCTGCCTGCAACTCTTTGAAGTTAGTCAATTCCTACAGAATAGCCCATTATTGACCCCTGTGGCCTTCCGCTGGCATCGAGCGATATGTCTCGATGCGCAAAGCAGCCCTACGCTTGCTTCAAGCGGAGAAAATCGTCAACACCTCGCCTCATGGCCGACGCAAATGCGATACAGCTATTCTCATGACCCAACCTCCATGCCCTCGAATTTCATCATGATGATGTTACTTAAGCCGCCACTTTTGCCATGACTGACCCACATAAAATCCGCTGACGGATATCACTATGTAGTTCTCTGCCTTCATTCCCTTGAAAGTACCTACCCGTCCACTACCCCAACGTCAGAGAGCATCGGTAACCAACTGTTACCCACATGAGACACATTCAGTAGCACCACACCAAAGTCAGCCAGCTGATAGGTGAAAGTCTGCGAGCGACCCTTGACGTGGAATTTCGTCGCCTAGCCTTATAGCGACTGAATCCGATGAAAATCAGCACAGCCTCAGGACTTAGCAAAAAAAAAAACACAATACAGCAATACAGATGTCAACTCTTGTGTTTTTTCTCGAAAGCGTGGTTGAACGTCCTCACAATTGGCACACAAAGCAATTTTCGTTTTTCGAACTTTCTCCCTCGGCGATTTGGCTTCTAGAATAGAGAAAAATCGCTCGGTCCTCAGGAATCGTCAGCTTCAAATCCTTGATGAGGATGCGAAACTGATGTTTCCCCATCAAGTGTAACATGACGCATTTCGGATTTCTGAATCTCCAAAATGGTGACCCTGAGGAGCAAATGAATGATTGGATTCATTATACCATAAGCTCGCCGCCATAAGAGAACGAGACTGTCCTATCTGGCGAGACGTGATGTCACTTTCAATGTCGACGCGCCATCAACATTTCCCCCATGTTGTAGCCCTGGTGGCAGAAGCGAGTCTGTAACATCAAACGTCCCAGCTATGGAGAGCCCTTAATGAAAATCCCAACAACTTCTAGCAAGTTCGACGTTGAAGGCTGTGTATAACAGCTGCAGAAGGGGTCAATAGTTGCAGCCTATTTAATTGTTCATGACCACTCGAGTGAGTTCTGGTCAATATCTTTCGGTTTTCAACGGCGTCATACAACGTGCACGCGAAACGAAGGATCCCCCGTGTCGCGACCAACTTGACTGGCATCTGTTGGAGTGAGCTAATAGGCTTGTTCAAATGTCTATCAGACGTTGAAATTTACTTGATTGTTGTAGTCGTAATTCTTCAAGCCTTAGATTCACTTGCGAGTGACGTAGACTTCAGCTACATTGGCTTCAAGTACCCAACGTAGCCAATATCCACCCGAGGAATAGCAGAACACACGATTGATATCTTGCTCTACCATGACAGACGAGTGGTAGATTCAGTGAATGGTAGTTTGCGTAATTACAATGAGTGTTGGTAGTATATACAACTCTGGCAGCAGCTTTTTTTTCGGCTGAACGGCTCCGCCTCTAGTTATTGGATCTCGCTAAATCCCTAGCAAAGTGGAAGAAGTCGACACTAGAAGCATTGACACCGTACTTGTAAATCTGCAGATGAGTAATGAATGTCAGATAGGCAGTAGAACTTGTTATAAACCACGTACGAAGCGTGACGAGACATAACTTGAGAAGAGAGCTTTCTGGTAAGGCTCTGGAAGCCTCTTCAACAATGGTTCCAGGCCAACTTTTTTCACCAGCGTAGTGGGAATAGCACGGGCCATTACACCCATTCTACTTGTTATATCATCGAATAGATCTGACGCTTCAAGCTCTTCTTGCAGACCGTTAAGTGTTGAGGAGAGCTCATCCGAGATGGTTGTACGTGCTTTGTCTCCCTTGAGTCGAGCGTGCTCGCGCCAAATACATTGAAATTCCAGAGCAGCATTTTCAGCGATCTTTTCTTGGACATCCTTGACATAGCTGTTATAAAACTCGGAAGGTTGACCGTTCTTGAAGATCATAAGATCGGTGTACTCTTCGGTGGAAAGTGCAAGGCCTGCCAAAACTTCTAGAGAGGAGCTAGTAACACCGCCTTTATTTGCACTGGAGTCCTTGAAAAGGACAACTCTACGTTTCTCAAGGTAGAGCCGTGCTTGTTGTGTAAAGAAAAGGTTGGCACCCTCAACCACATACTTGAAATGAGGTTTGCCTTCCGCGTCAAGCAACCCAGCCACATTGGAGATATTAACAGCTTCGGGGCTAATGGATGTTATTAAAAGGTTTCCAACCTTCTAAAGGGCATAGCACAAACCGTCCGCCACAAGGCACAAAGAGGTCAGCTTTAAACCGCATGTGAGCAGAGTTCCGGAAGTCGGTACCGTCGAGAACAACTTCTCCAGCTGACAATCGGGTTTGAGCTTCATTTGAGCTTCAATGTGATAGGAACTCCTACAAGGTAATTTGATATCGTGTTCCTCAACCTTGACTAGATATCCGTCTTTACTCAGCCTTGACAGATCAAAGTTGCTGACAGGGACGCGAAGCTTGGCAAGGCGAATGAGTTCCTCCCGGTCGAGACCTGCAGGGTCCGCGAGAACACCGCTGCCATCAACTACAGCTATAGTCTTGTCATTTGATAATAAGATCTCGTCTTGGTCCCGTCAGAAATGGAAGATCAAGTTTTAATGTAACATACTCGAGCCAAGATCTCCATCTGTGAAGAAAGGACTTGAGATGAGCCGGTGAACAGCATCCAAGCCAGGACATACCTGGGCCACCAGTCTGTACTTTAGTCACATATCTTTCCTGGAGACCAAGTTGTTTATAGATGCCGACAATGTACTGACGGATCGACAACGAGGTCATTCCATAAGTGTCATGCGGAATGCCACCGAGCTTCACGGCACTCTTGCCAGTAGTGAAAGACTTCCACCAAGTTTCAGCACCACGCTCACGAGCATGCACTGGCATTAGGAAAACATTTAGGGTAATTCACGCGATCAAATGAATGGCGAACTTACAGGCCGCCCAGTCCATCATATCCGCGGTTCCCTCGTCCGGTCCCAAGAATAGTATTTCCGGTTTTCCATAGATGTCGACGAGACGCTCTTTGATGCCAGGAGTTTGCCCAGGGATAAGCAAGTCGATGATAGCCTGTATGTAGTGAGTATTGCGCAACACGCGTGGAACTTCACGTACATCTACATATTTCTCGAAACAACGTCGAGGGTTGGCCCCAAGGCTGCATATGCCTCTATGAGTGCCCGGGAACAATAAAACGATAGGTTGAACTTACGAAGGCAGAATAGTACCTTTGGCACCTCCTTCGGGAATATCCTTGTTCTTCAAGTTTTGTGTTGCGGCTAGATTATAGTTTTCGTCGAACAACATCCTCTGGTTGATAGAATAATTTCTTGCATGAAATTTACAATTCAGACAACTGAGAGGAGAGTCATGGTATGAGAAGCATACTCTCTATTGCGGGACATCACGAGGCGGATACCACCTCGTGCAACATCGCGGAATCGAATGTGGAAACCTCTAAATTCATTGCCTATATTAAAAATAATTGATAAGATAACGGTATGTGCCTAATAAACAGTATCACAGACCAATGATAAAGAACATGCCGAATGGCTTCTTGGGGTATTCAACCTCTGGCAAGAACTCGGGCGTCAGGCGGAATGACAATGCCACCTTAGTAGGTTGATAGAAATTGGTCTTTAAAACATGCCTAAGAATATGTTAGAGCGTGTTACACAAGGATGATGAGCAAGGCCTACTTGTTAAAGATCAGGAAGCTCTCAAGGACTTGCAGTTCATGCTTGTTTGGCACTGTGCGGCGCATCTTGTCGTATAATTCCGAATCAGCAAGGGGCTGGGTCGTCTGAAGGCGCTGGTAGGATAACGTCGGCCTAGGTATATTTAGATGCGTCAATGTCATAAGAGTAACAGATCTCTCACATTAGCTGAGCGTCATCTGCGCCAGGATAGTGTGTCATGGCAAAGTTGACATACAGCAAGCGGATCTGAGAAACGGCACTTAGACAAGCCAAGTATTTTGGGGAGGCAAACGACGAACGATTTCAGGATATGCATGAATGACCTGTGCGATACTCTCGCGTGTGAATGTTTCTTCGCGGAAACGGCGCTTAATATCGTTGAGAACCTCGGCGTGAGCAGGGTCATTCTCATTTAAGATGTTTTTGAGATGAAGATATGCTGGTCCTAGACGGTTGCAGAAGTGCTGCGCAAAAATCCATCCACAATCTGTCTCAAAGGCATCAGCGAATACAGTTGAAAGGTAAAAAACAGTCTACTAACAGGCGTAAGTCGCCTCTTGGACAGCGTGACTGCCAAGTGCCTGTGGAAGGAAAAAGGGATTATCGGGCAAACAGAAGAGAAGCGACGCTTCCTTCATGACTTGGAAGATAGAATGTTCTATCGCAGGAGCATCTACGCCAGGTACCGGATTGAGATAGAGAGAAATTATCGTGATCCCATTCGAAAATTGTTCTGTGAATTTTTTTTTGTCAAATAGGGCGGAGTAGGGTTCCAAGGAACAGGGCAACTGACCGACGTATTTACGAGCGGAGTATAAAGAATAGAAATGATAGAGATTAGATAGGGCACTGATGGAATTGTCAATATAACTACGAAAATGGGCAAGGATGCCACACCTGAAAAATTTGGACGTTCCTCCCATCTTGTACCCAATGACAAGTCGACGCTCGCGCGTGCCTTCAACTTCAAAGACTTCTATCACAGGCCCATAGCGAGTTTCTACGTTCCACATGATCTGCTGATAAATGTCTAAAGTATTCTGAGTCGCTTTTTCGAGGAAGACTGGGTCAGACACAGTCCGGATGTCGGTCTTGGTCTGGACATCGCTAGGAAGAGGCCGAGAAGGAAACTTGCACTTGGTTACAAAGTAACAACGGAGCTGCTGGGAAGCTGTCACCGAGACGGAGCCTGCAGAACGAAAAGTTTCAAGGCGATACGCTCTCTCAGGCGTCGAGTGATCGAGGAATTGCTCATCAATCCTGTTATTTAACAGGTATTGAACGACGCGTGACAACCACGTGATTGCATTGGCGCGTACCTTGCTTCACAAGTAGCGCCAGGACCCTCAGTGACAGTGAGACCTGGAGGGCTGGTGTGTATGAATGTTGCACCGTTCTCATCTACTTTTTCAAGATCGATGACAAGCTTGCTGGGATCGTGTTTGGTATAGGCCAAAATCTTTGCGCCAAAGAGAGCAATGATGTGATCAGAGATAACACTGGGCTCTTCATTTTGGAAATAGGTGTCATCGATGCCAAGATGGGTGTAAAACCAGTTCACCTCGCTTGGGACAAGCTCTTGGGGAATGAAACCCTGAACCAACGAACGGCGGTGTTAAATGTGTAGGTAATAGTATACGACGAGCCAAACCTTAGAAGCGACATCGTTTTCAACTAACGCGCGCTGCTCCTCCTTTCCCTTGAATACTGGTGTCGTGTATCCGGGAAGGTTTTTCACTCTGTTGAGCGATGTATCGCTGGAAGTGCGCGGTGACTGGGGTTTCAACGCAGAAAGGAGATTCGGATCTAGGCGAGTCGGATTCTGCTTAGTGGGAGTGGTCATGGTTTTTTGATTGATGAGGATCACAGGAGGAAGTAAAGACGCAGATACGATGAATGCGAGAGAGGCAAGTAGTGCTTACCGCATTCCTTTATAGGTGCGGTGTTTACATCTATTGCATACATAAAAATAATGGCGGCATTCACGACGCCTAGAGACAAGTTCCGGCGGACCAAGCCAGCGTCGAAGAATGGCTAACCCTAACCGCCCCTTATTTATGAGTTAGTTGGACGTAATATATGTGACCCGTGTCATTTAAGTACCAAAAATGAAGAAAATGCGTCCCGCACAACATGGGAATCCGAAAAGCTTAAGGGACCAAACGGTACGGAACTCTCGGAACATGGATCAGTTTCATAACTGGTTGACAATTGCTGGATTTACTCCGCCCCTACAGTAAGGCTCAAAGTTTGAGCACTCATTATCCATCTTGCTTTCATTTCGTTTTGTTTCGCTGCTCCCCGCAACCCCCGTTTGATTGTCCAAGTTCTAACGCCGGTCGAGGAAGCTACCCTTTTCGCAGGCTCCTAGAACCAGCGCTCGTCCGTGGATCATTATCTTATCACCTGCGGTGTTGTTTGGTAAACCAAACAAAGTAATCTAACGGCCCAACGAGCCGCTGGCACTTTTTCCACTTAGTCAGCAGAGATATCATTGATCCCAACATCCGACAACACTCGAAACTAAGATATTATCTTATTTACATTTATTTATTGGCTTCAGTCAACTAGCATTAGCATAGTGTCTTTCTTCATCTGTCAAGTAGTTCCATGTTGAAGTTTTTGGCCATGCAAAATTTGAAAAATGCAATGGAACAACTCTTTTTAGAAATCATTGTATATGAGTTGACAAAACTCAGGATTGCTGCTCTTGTTGTATCCATAACTTACAACTTCATATCAGTCAATGGGTTTGATTAAATTGAATCATTTAAGTAAACAATGGGTAATTAGAGTGTTAAAAAAGATTAGTGGGCTCTCATTGCAGAGTAGTACAATATAATGAGTTGGAATCCACAAAGGGAAGTGCATTATGCGATAAATAAATGGAAATAAGATAACATCTTAGTTTCGAGCATTGTCGGAATCAACTAGGTGGAAAAAGTCGCTGCGCTCGTTGGGCTGTTAGATTATATTGTTTGGCTTGCCAGACATCATGTGTAACTTTACCATCACCCTTTCCTTATGCCTGATATATATCCATATCATCCTAGTTTTGAACCGCACAGGTACCAGTCCAGCTTTGCAGCAGCGACCTTGATCGCCCACCTGCATTGTTATTATAATAGGCTCGTCATTAGCCAAGTCTCCAACACCTTGTACAACAAACTGTCGTAGACAAAGTATACGCGACTAGGTCACTGGTCTACTACAGTACACTCCGGCCTCCAATTGACTCGAAAATAGTGCTTACGTTATCCTCCAACGATTTTGTTTTATGAATGACCGAAGCACGCCCCAGTACTTCGGGCATGTCGGCTTTGAAACGTACAGCCCTTTGTCAACCAAACAGTCATACTACAGCACATATCAGGTCATCCATGCATTTCTAAAAGTTGGGGGAAACCTCGAAGCAAACTGTCAGGCACACCATCGATACCAACGATGACGCCATTCCGCGTCTTTCCTCTCGTGATCACAATATAATTTACTGTATTATCAGCTGCAGCCGACTCAAAATTACCGCCGCATCGGTGCCACGTTCTGTGGCGTAATAAATGCGGTTTTCCATTGGAGTACAACTGAATTATCATCGAGTAGGTTCGATGTCGCTTACTTTTCCGCACCTACTGAATCCGGATCATCAAATAATCTGAGAGTTGTTCTTGATCGTGTTCTGGCGTCCAGACGGTGACTAACAGTGGCTGGGTCTAGCAGCGCTATACCACGGAAGGTGGCTGTTTTCGTTCGCTTGTACTGTACAATTGTACATTGAATACATTTATATCTCGGCTGAAATATTATAAATGAAGTAGCGCAAGGAGTGAAATTCTTAAGCAGTATGTCATAAGGCGTTAAAATAATATGTAACGACTGACTAAAGTATCTGAAACAGGGATATAAAATGGGCCAGCTTAACTACGAATATTTGGAAGGCAGGCGTAAAACTGTGCATTAGTAATGTGTTTCAACGAGGCGGGGTAAAACAGCGATCTGAACAAAGAACACACTCGAGCTCACATGCTTTGGAGTGATTTGAATTTCTATAATTCTTCGAACATCTTGCTCTTCACTCGTATTTCTCCCGTCCTTCGACCTACGTCGCCGAACCATTGCTTCGCTCTCGTGGCCCTTCTCTCCATCTCCTCCGTACTCTTCACTTCTTTGCTGCTCTCCTCCATTGCTCCTCTAAATCGTTCCCTTAGGTCCCATGAGGCCAACCTCAATACCTTCCTTGTCTCCTTACTTATTCGCCCAGCATGGAGATCAACAAACTCGCCCCGGACTGGACCTTCTTTGTGGAAAACGGATGCATGAACTCGCCTTCCGACTGTTCGGGGAATGGAAGTAGGCAGTTCAAGAACAAGATATGCTGTAACGCCAACAGTAAACGCTCCGAGTAAAGGTGCCGCCCATTGACGCGTTGTCTCATTCCCAACAAGATCGGTGACGCGGATAACACCCTCAATTAAACTTCTCGCTCCGACAGCATTACCTCCAACCATCGTCAATGCGCCCACACCTAAGCTGAGGACGCTTATGGCACTGGGAATCACTGAATGTGCATGCTCATCGTCCCCTTTAGCGCCCACGTCACCAAAGTGCGACCAAAGCGTATGGTGCACGTCAAATAAATCCAGGAAGGTAGTCTCAAGCAAATCGGTACGTTGTGCCAAACCGATGCCGAGACCATGGACACCACCAGCGACTATAGCCCCGCCGCCTCCGTGCGATGACCTACGGCTTTTATGCCCTTTCGTCCCACGCCTAACGGTACTAAACATGGCCTCAGGCATGAATACTCGCCGGCTCCTTTCTACACCCTCAGGGAGATGCACCTCGCCTAGGGCCTTTATTGTATCGACGCCACGATTCGTGATGACGCGCGCCTCGTCTTCGGCAAGCTTGACGGTGGCATCCAAACTGGCCAAAAGGGCCTTGCGGACATCACGGGCATAATCCCAAACTCCGAGAATCCCCGGATACGTGGGCATAGTAATAAGAGGCGTTTCGACTGCGAGATTGCCCTGGCGAACTCGCTCCAAAGCGTCAGAAAGGATATTTCTAGTGGCAAAGGCAGCTTTTTCCGCTCCTTCATCTTCCGTGCTTTCTAAACCGTTCTCAAAACTCTCGCGTCCACTTCTCATTTTTTCAAGAACGGGTCGAATTTGGTTGAGAGTATTACGTGCTTGTTGGAGTTCAGAATCTGCAAGGATCGCATTTGCGCCAGCAAGCAGCTCGATATCAGAGAGAAGGTTGGTCAGATAGGTGGCAACTGGATGGAGCTTGGACTTCGAGCGTTTGACTAGCACGAAGGATCGGAGTGATGATTCAAGGTCGTCAAAGGCAGGATTGGCGGAATAAGGTTGGAGGGCGGCAACTGAATCGACGAAATGTACAAGGTCCTGAGCATCCTTGTACGTATTTGGACTAAGGTGTTTAATTTGTTCGAGTACCAGCCGTTGACATTTTTCCTTGTTTTTAATCTGATCGTATTTGTTGACGACGATGAAAAGGTAGGCTTTTTCGTTGCTTGCGTTCCAGAGAAATTCTTTTGCGGAGAGAGTAAAGTGATTTTCCGCGGAAACAACGAACACGACGACGTCAATTTCCTCCTGACGTGCGAAAACCGCAGTTGTTTTGAGACTATCCCGATTTAAGCCCGGGGCATCAATGAGGGAGATGTCAACGACGCCATTATTGAGTAGCGACTCGGAGGGTGCACGTGAATCAGCGAGGTACAGTTTTATCATCTGTTGCGTGTCTTCATTATCTGCGACGATACTTTCAAGGTTCGCCATGGTTCCGCGAGTGAACGTGGAATCGTCATCGATGTTGTAAGTGATGCCTTCTATGAGAATGTGAACCTCCTCTTTGCCATGGTTCTCTGCAGCGTCGTGGACCTCGCAAAAAGCGGTGGTACACGGCTGTTGATCGACAGGCATAACTTCGCGACGAAGAAGTGCGTTGACAAACGTCGACTTTCCGGCATTGAGGTCACCAGTGACAAGGACCTTTGAGGACGTATCCTCGATGCGCATGCGGAGCTTGTTGATGTGACTGAGGGACGCTCCAATACGCTCGTCAATCAAGTTGGCAATGGATGACTTCTCCAGCTGAGAAACGAGAGACGTAGATCCGTTTGAGAACATGGATGTGCCCAACTTCAAGTCCAGTCGCAGTACATGAAAATCTGATGAGGGGAGTAGCCGTTGATTTTCGGCATCCTGGTCAATGGTCACGACATCTGGCTCTTCTCCTTCCTCCTGAATATCGGCAATCGAAGATAGAGTGACCGAGCGAGTAAATCCATCCCTGGAATTGGAAAGAAGTACATCGGTGTGTGACATTGGGTCGTCTGCAAATGAAAGGGACCGCCGTAACCCCTTGCGGCGCGGGGTCGGAGAAAAGCCTTCACGTTCCTGAGCAGTCTCATCGCGAAGCTGAGGGTATCTGACAACCCACTCTTCCCGGTTGAAGGCTCGGATTTCGTTTAAAATACTTTTCGTTGAGTCAATTGCACCGACCAGGCTAAATCGTTTTATGTTTTGTTATAAGGTTCAGCTGTGTTCTAAAAGGACAGAGCGTCTTACCAGTCCTTTTGTTCCATATAGGCTTCTTGTACATCCTCCACCTTGAGCTGCTTTTCGCCATTCGATATGGATGTCGCGGATTGTTCAGCAGGGGTGGGAATTGGTACATGCTTCGTAGAGTAGGATTGAGCCATCTTTTTCTGTTCTTATCGTGTATTTAAGTGAGTCGAGGAAAACGACCAGAAGACCAGCTTCCGCAATGAGCTCTCGTCGTTGCGGATATTGAAGATGATGGAAGTTTTGTAAGGGCCGTGACAAGCTGTGACACTGACAAACCGTATTCATCCGCTGACAAATTCAGGGTGGCTCCGCGCTGCCCCGAAGGCTTGAACAAACCAACAAATGAACATCACATACTCTGGTAGATATGCTGGAATACTGGAATGTTGTTGGGAAACCCTTCAACTTCCACTTCTGTATTGTGATATCACACTGACGGTAAGTTTCGAGAGAGGACTTATGGAGATAATTTTAATTTGTGATGTGTGGCAGTGTTCTACCGTTTTGGGCTGTTGTTGACAACAAAGCCAGCTCATCTCTTGCTTGCCCTTTCCCACCAGTTAGACGCTTTGTCCAAGCATCTTCCCTCGTCGTCTGTGTCGCCTGCTCGTCACTTCCTGCGTTGACCTCGTACCTCGCTAGATCGGCAGGCTCCGCTGGTCTTGTCTAGAACAAATTTTGGCGAATTCACTTCTTGTGGTTCCAGTTTGCTTCTAGCATTGTCCCCAGACTCGACGTCAAGGACACACCAAAGATCGTAAGTATCGCTTTCGTTCATTTTTTTTTTGCAGAATGAAATGTTATTCCGCCAAAGCTTAGTATCATCACGAATTTCTTGCCCTCTTTCTTTTTAAAATGTCCTTCCAACCCCCATCCACCCCGTCACCTGGCCCAAACGAGAATGGAAAGGTGCATACCCGCCAATCTATGGGCCCATCTGCACGGGGAACTCCAGTGCTACCCCCTGCGTCTCCGCGGCCGGGAGCAGGTTCTGGTGCGCGGCCTACCAGTGAGCTTCTTGGTAGCGGCAGCGCAGGTATGCTTCAAACTCCGGAAGGTAAGTAGTCTCATGAAATTGCGCGGGTAAACACTGATATCACCTTTAACAAGCCGAAGCCCTTGACCAATGGTTTGAGAACCTTCAAAGCTACGAAGCTACTCTTGTGTGTATACAATGGCTACTGAAGCATTCTCTCGCCTTAATATTTTTTACAGGAAGATATGGCAGCTGCCTCATTAGATGTCAATTTCAAAGAAGAATTAAGTGCCATCGAGCAATGTACGCTTATAAACCCTTCAATCCGCTTTATTTGACCCCTTCGTTTAGGGTTCAAGGTTCTTTCGGAAGCTGAGCGCACAGCCGCTCTATATAGTCTTCTCCAACATTCTACTCAAGTACAAATTCGATTTTTCATAACTGTCTTGCAACAGATGGCCAGGTCGGACCCAATGACAGCTCTCCTCAGTCCAGCCATGGGAGGTATGCAAGTTTGAAGTTGTTATTTTTTATTGGCCGTTGATGTATCTTCGCAGGCTCTATGCAGAGTCAAATGGAAGCAAAGCTCGCGAGCATTAAATCCCCTGGTCTCAAGTCAGGCCTGCCTGCATCGCCTACTGCACGTAACTTCACTCCAGGGAATCGCGCATCTTTGGCACTGGACAACTCTTCCAACTTTCTGTCTCCCGACTCCGCCGCGACATCTGGCAACAACGATGCTGCTGCCACTCTCGCACAACAAAGAGCTAAACTGAAGGCTAGCAATGCCGCGCACCGCATTTCAGCACCCGTGCTTACTACCGGAAATATTGATAGTCGCACTGCTTGGGCCGGATCTTCGCAACTGAGTCAAGTTTCTGAGCAGAATTCCTCGACTCAGGAAATTTTGGTAAATGCTTCACGACCGAAAAGTACAGAATTCTCCGGTAGTCTATCGCCAAGGCCAAGCGCCCTAGGTGGGACGGAAGTTACTGTACCTTCCGGAGAAAGCTGGGCAAGCATGGTCAACACGCCCGCTGTCGCTATGTTCAAAAATGATACACGTCCTCAAACCCTCGATGCTGCCGCCAACAAGTTGAATGAATGGAATTCCAAGGGTGCCGCACCGGTTGTGCCTCGTATGGGGGACCCCACCATCCATCGCCGCGCTAAGCCGACTGGACCTGATGGCCGGGACAACTTCGGTTTATCTGACGACAGCGGACATCAAGTGGGGCTCAATCGAAATCAAGGACGCAACGGACCACGGAATGTGAGCAGTAGTAACACGAACGGTTTCAGCCAGGGGAACTGGTCTGGGGCAAGGAGCCCGGCGCTCTCCAATACATCTTCCAACAATAGATTTGGAGTGAACGACGATAACGGCAACAACCTCAATAACTTGAACGGTTCTGGAATGCCGATAGGCGGATTCAATATGGGCCTAGGCAGCCCCACCATGGGCATGGCACCTGTGTTAGGTGGAATTAGCCCGATGAATCCCTTCAATATGAACATGCTTATGGGCATGGGCTTGACGCCTGAAGCTCAGCTACTTGCCGCACAGATGGCGGCTGGATTTGGACAAGCTGGAAATTGGTTAGGGATGCAGCAGCCTATTTCCGCGGGGTTGAATAACAGACGAGGTACCTCGAGCGGCCGATCTCCGGGCTTAAAAAGTGCATCCTCGACTGGTAGCCGTGTCGACGGTGGTACACCCAAAGCTGAAGACGACGTTGATCCGGCCTTGTTGAACGACATCCCTGCATGGCTCAGAAGTTTGAGGCTTCACAAGTATACCCCTAATTTTGAGGGCTGCAAATGGCAAGAGATGGTTGTCATGGATGAGGCAGCTTTGGAGGCGAAGGGCGTGGCAGCTCTTGGTGCTAGAAGGAAGATGTTAAAGACGTTCGAGCTCGTGAGGAAGAAGATGGGTATCGAAGGTGGCCCTCCAAGCAGCGTTCCTCCCAGCGCCACAGCTAGTAGTACAGCTGGCGCTGCGGCCAAGTCTCCTTGAAGGCATGCAAAAGACCTAGAAAACTTACGATGAATACTGCCCGATTGACTAGTATGCTAGCCTCCTCTCCTTTCTTTTCCTCTACATGCCGATTTTCTTTTTCGTCCCCCCGGATTGCCACCTTATATATACGTGTATGCCTTCTTCCTCTTATCTTATATTATCTCCCGCCGCTACGAAACAGCTTCTTCTCGACATATCTACTGTGCGTCCTCTATGACTTGGTCTCTTGATAATTATTATGAGCACCTTATCCAAGCAACATTAGCCACGGAAATTGAGTCTCACATTATTGTTACCCTTAGTTGTGTCCCTCAATGCTATGTTCTTACTCGTCTCCTTCCAATCAAACATGTACTGTGAAGGTAAACATTCTTGAGTTGGGCCACCCTGGGCCAGTCAAGCCATGATCAAGATCATGCAAACAAGCGTCGCTGATATAAGAGTCTCGCGATCTTGTCCGTAAGCACAGTCGTCTCTCATTCTTCTTTTCCCTTACGTATTCGTTATCTCTATTTTATTTCCTTGCCTATTTCATGATCTCGATATCTGATCGCAGCCAAAGGTCTGCGGGCTCTTCGCCAATCCGTCCGAGCTTGTACTCTGGAGCAGCGTCCTACAAGCTCGACAATATGTCCGTGGCGAATGATCCCCATCCAGTCATTAACGCTGGCCGTGTGGCAGTCATCACCGGTGCTGCAAGCGGCATCGGTCGTGCTGCAGCGCTAGAGTTTGCCAAGTACGTTAGCTCCTATCTCCAATCACCACCGCTGCAATCAGTTAATCATATCCACCCGGCATCAAGGCTTGGCCTGAAAGTTGCTATTGCAGATATTGAGGAAGAAAGATTGAACGAGGTTGGGAAGCAACTTGTGCACCAGATCGGCGAAGCGAATGTATTAGTGATTCCCACCGATGTCACGCAACTTGGTCAGGTCGAGAGGTTGAAAGATAGAGTCTATGACGCCTGGGGTGAGGTGAGGGTCATTGCGTCTGGTCTACACCCGCACGCCGCTTCTACTTCCTCCGTCCTCCGATGGGCCCATGCATCACCCGATGACCGTCACTCACACTCATGCAGGTTGCGGTGCTCTTGAACAATGCTGGTATCAGTCCCAAAGGCACAGCTTGGAGTAGGCTCGATAACTGGCACAAGGTCTTCTCTGTCAATGTCTTCGGGTACGCTCCTACATTCGTCAATTATGTTGTCTCCCAATCGTAATACATGCGATTTCTTTTCCAGTGTTGTCAACGTACAACAGACATTTGTCCCAGTGCGTATCTCCGCACTAACTCTGATACTCTCAAAGATGAGCTCGATGATCCATTTCAGTCGATGCTTCATCAGGAAAACCAAGCTATGATCATAAACACTGGCTCCAAGCAAGGCCTCACAAACCCGCCGTGCGTCTGCCGTAATTATTCCAAGTTCTATCCCAACCCACCTCATATTCTTTAGTGGCAATCCAGCTTCCAATGCTTCTAAAGCCGCGGTCAAAAGTTTGACAGAAAGCCTCGCTCTTGAGTTGCGCTCCCAGCCTGACATCAATGTGACGGCACACCTGTTCGTGTATGTATGCCCTGACATCCCAAATTTTTCTTGTCCCTGACACACGCTTATCGTAGACCTGGGTGGACCCATACTGGGCTTACGGGCGCCAACACCGGAACCGAAAAGCCTGCAGGAGCATGGACTGCCGAAGAAACAGTGCTTTTCATGCTCGACCGTGCCCGTTCTGGAGATTTTTATATCATTGTCCCGGATAACGAAACCAAACGCGAGGTTGACCAGTTGAGGATTATGTGGGGAGCGGCTGATATTGCAGAAGGCAGGCCCGCGTTGAGTCGCTGGCATGCGAATTACACCGCATTATACGAGGAGTACTTGAGAGAAGGCCTGGCACAGCTTGAATAGGTGCAAAGCTGTTAGTGGAAGTATCAAACGTGGTCACAACACTTGATGTGCTTATATGTGCGACCTGCCGTATCTAACTCATAAAGTCAAAGACGTACACGACTTCAGTAAAGAGGACTTTTGTTTAATTACTATAGTAGCGGCGTTTTGAGAACACTTATATATCATTGAACACGCAGCCTACATGTTTCATTTATCACTCTTCTTGTGTCTTGTGTGATATCAAACAAAGTTACTTTCGTTGTTAGTACGCTTATATCACTGCCAGGGACGAGAACTTCTCGTAAGCAGTGGCATACTTTACTCACACATCTTTGGGACTTGAAGTTGCGAACACCCGTTCTGACGCTGAGCATTCACGTCTCGATGTCCAATAATGCCATTGGTTTTTAAAGTTGTGTTGACCGGCCTATATAGACCGGGTGTAGGGTTTTCCAAATCGGGTACCTTGAATGGTCATCTGAAAGTTAGAAAGAATGATTATGCAGCTACCGCGATCTTGGAGTGACAATCTTAAAGGGATTAGTTCCGACCCAAGGTGTCCCTACTAACAGTTTGAACACTTTGCGGATGCACAGTAGCCACTACGTCGTAGCATGTACGCGAAGAGCTGTTGTTATGGCTCCGTCATCAGGTTGATGCTATCACGGTGATGAGTTCTCTGGGCACTGGCAACTGCGAGAAAGAGCTTGTATAAACAGGCCTTTTGAGACCTAGCTGGGAAACAACTTTACCCTTCTCCAATCTTTTCTTCTTCCCTTCTCTTTCGACTGTGTCGAAACCAGCGTTTCAATTGTGCAGACGAAAATTTCTGTTCTGTGGGCGTTTTTTGCTTTCTTTCAATCCCGCGCGACTTAACGCTGCTCGACTTTTCTATCCAATTGGCCTGACTTGCGACAATGAAGTTCATTGCTCTTGTTCTTTTTGCTCCTGCGGCCCTACTAGTCTTGGCTGTTCCTGTCAAGCGTAATGTAGATCCTACTCTCGTGCCCGAATTTGGACTTTCTACCGGCATAAACCCAACTGGTACAGGTGACTGTGATGGTATCACCAATGCCGCTGGGCAGGTAATCAGAATCCCATATAACTGCCCTCCGGATAGAACCACCTTTATTCAAGTGAGTGACGTAACCAGTGTGCAACTGTAGTTCTAATCCAAGCGTTAACGTTTAATATCTAGTCACTGACCGCCAATGTGAATGCTGGCAAGGCTGTCAACAACCCATCTGTTGCAGTGTCATTCCCGACCGATAATTCAAAGGAGGCTCAGATGGCTCGTATCCAGGCCGCACTTGTAACGTTACAAAATCTCAATGGGCCAGGAATAGGTTGCCCGGCTGCTTCCACGACGTTAGTGGCGCAATACAAGGCCGTCGAGGCAGGAACTTCCCTTCCTGCAGTTCAAGCACCCTCTGTACCCACATCCACCTCTCCAGCAAGTGGCGTCAACCCCGCTCTAGTCCCCATCCAAGTGGCCTGAACCCGACTGGTACCGGAGACTGTGATGGAATAACGAATACAGCCGGCCAGATCGTCAAGATACCCAACTCCTTGCCACGCATCCCTCCATTGCATCATACTTAACCATTTTCATATATATAGGCGTTGAATGCCAATGTGGCTGCCGGAAAAGCTGTCAACAATCCCTCGGTTGCTTTGTCGTTTCCCAATGGCGACTCAAATGAAGACATGGCAGCACGGATTGTTGCCTCATTAATTACGCTTCAGAATATCAATGGTCCTGGTGTTGGCTGCCCAGCTGCCTCCACCACGCTCTCTGTAGGCAGTTCTATCATCAACTTTGCTTGCACCTCCTAATTTACATATCATAGGCACAATTGAAGGTCCGCAGAGGTAAAGCTAGTGATACGGCTTAATGTCATAGCACATGAATGGTCAACAACCCGCTCCTTTTTTGAATTGTTGATACAGATGAGAAATTGTAATAGGTCCCAGCTTCTGTAATGATTTGTAACACCTCACTGAGGCACGCTAAAAACTCGATGTTCGTGTACAAAACAGAATTGAACACTGCAAAAGAAAGGGCCAATCAGTCACGGTCAACGAACTCGTCACAAAAATTTAAATTCAGTAAAGCTAGGCAAGGGTTGATCTCGGCATATTGAAGCAGCGGTGTCTAGTCGCTTCTTGGAAACACGGACCATAGCATAAATCATCACAATTACGCAAGGATAAAAGATAACTTTAATCATAGCCTCACCTCAATCTGAACAAGCGCCGTTGATGTAAATCGTGTAGTTGGAATCGAGGACCTAGGGTGTGAACAGTGATCAGTGGCTAGTCAAAAATTAGTGCAGAGCAGACTGAACGAATAACGCAAGCTACGTCACATAAACATAACACAGGATGTTACGATACAATGCTATGTGGCCGCAGCGACAGAAGCAAATTCCAGTGCAAGATAACGAACGTCACCGACTTTTCACTTCATGGATGAAGATGATTCGTATAAATCGGATGTGAGGCAAAGTTGCATCAAGTTGAAAACAATGTTGACGAAAGTAAGTAACACGACGGTAGAAGGCGAGGCCTAGTGACTGGAAAAAAAACTAAGTAGTTATGCTTATATAATAGCCATGTGCGTACGTGTCAGTGCACTCAAAGGTTCGGATTTCGGATTTTCGGATTCTCGGATTTTGAAGTTCACGGCGTCGTGCTTACGCCTTAGCTTCACCAGCACGGAGGAATTGTGTCATGACTTCGTTATTCTTTGAATAGATGGAAGTCTTTGTTGATCTCCCATTATATTGGGCTCATTACCGCGTACCGCAATCTATCATGCCTATCCATGACTCAAGAAAATCAGGCCACCGCCAGCAATTGGGGAAGCGCTTCACAAGTGTGTCGCACAGCATCTCCTACTGTATCAAACTGAAATGTTCCAGTGTCGCTTGCAACACACATCATATGAAGCCTAGAAGCTTGAACCTATCATATGATTAGCAGATTGAGGAGCTTTGATTGCTCCGCAGCTGTAGACTCATTGAATACCACACGTAAAGCGTCCGCGTCTGCATATGTCTTTGTCAGCTAACGTTGTAAGCAAGTCCCCTGAGCTAAATTTACGGTATTTATCTAGGGCTTCTTTCTTACACTATGGCGAGATTATCGACTATTCTATGCTTATGGCCTCTTTTTGTGTGGGAAACAAGTGGTGCCAATATGACCTCAGTGAGGCTAAATCAATCTAGATTTGAACTTGTGTTTCAATATGAGCGCTTTGGCTGAGCTCATCTTGTTGCGAGTCATGAAACCATGTTGCAGTCACATACGGTTGGGATCTTTTCGGTCGTTATCGCCATCTAAAACCGGGAGGTGGTTCAGAGATGTTTGACATGCACTAACCGCCAAAACCACCTCCCCGGATAACGAGCTCAATCAGGCTGTTTGCCCGCCGTTCTTATCCGACAGTCGAACTTCAAAGTCAGTTTCAGCGCATATGGTGTTTCGTTAGATTGCCCCGACACCTGCCTAGACTTTAAAACATATATCACGATCTCTGATGTTTGAGTCCTGTACCAGTCTGTAGCCCATCAAATCCATTGGAACACGACTGTTTTAGTCGGCTGATCCGTTCGTGCACAATTTGACATAATGATGCAGATAGATTGATCCCGTGTGTCGAATGTGCACTTATTGACAAAGAAATGGCGAGCCATCTGATCTGCATTATACTCCAGACACCAGTGTCTACGCTCATTACTTGAATATGCGTGCTGTTCTCGTCAAAAATGATAAGGGTCCAGTCGATAATCTTTATCTAGCTGAAGCGCCTATGCCGATTCCTGGTCCTGAGGAAGTTATCGTGAAGGCGAGTTATGGCACTTCGAATCCTTTCTGAAAGCCGAGTGTTGTTACTAGATCAAAGCATTTGGTCTCAATCGCATGGACATAAGTCAACGCGAAGGGTTATATCCGCCTCCTGCAGGATCGTCATCTGTTCTTGGAGTCGAGTTTTCCGGCCACATCTCCGGCCTTGGAGCAGACGTTTCGGGCTGGAAGGTTGACGATGAAGTCCTAGGATTAGCGGGCGGTGTTAGTACACTTAAGTGATATCGGCACCTTTTTTCATGCCACTTCTCTGCAGGGAGCGTACGCGGAATATATTGCAGTTCCAAAATCTCACATTTTACGTAAACCTGCTCATCTCTCCTGGAACGAGGCCGCAGCTATCCCCGAGAACTTTTTCACTGGTAGTCTTTACATGTTTCAAAGTTAAACTACTAAAGGATACATCTGACTAAACAGCGTTTCAAGCTCTTATTTTGAGCGCGGAAATAAAAAAAGATGCCGATGTTCTCATCCACGCCGGTGCTTCGGGCGTTGGCGTAGCCGCCATACAACTAGCTCGCTTCTATGGAGCGCAAGTCTTTATTTCTATTTTTATTTCACATTTCTAAAGCCTGCCGCCTTCCAGGAAAAACGTTGTTGCCACGGCATCTACTAAGGAAAAATTAGATTGGCTCCTGAGTTTACCCAATGGACCAACACATGTCGCAAACTATAAAACGGAAAATTTTACCGACGTTGTACACGAGGTTACCAATAAAAAGGGCGTTGATGTTATTATCGACTTTGTTGGAGCAAGTCATTGGAAGCAAAACATTGATTCGCTCGCTGTTGACGGCCATATGACGATGCTAGCTCTCCTTAGTGGTAAGGCCTTTAATGCGATTTCACACGCAGTGTTATGGAGGAAATCTTTTGTACTATAGGCCAGGAAGTCGACGTCGATCTTAAACCAATATTATACAAACGATTGCGCATTCAAGGCTCCACTCTTCGTTCTCGTTCCAAATCATATCAAGCCGAGTTGATACAGCGGTATAAGCTTCTGTCTTCATTAAACGCCATCTCAAATCAGTGACCATTTAATTGGTGCAGCTTTGAGCACGAAGTTCTTCAACATATAACAGCGGCACAGGGAGATGGACTTGTCCGATTATACATCCACAAGGCAAGCTATCAGCAGCCCATCGACTGTTACTTGCGTGGTCTTTACCAATGGCTGATTAGGTTTATCGTTGGACTCAAATTCAAGACGCCCATCGTGAAATGGAAGCCAATGCTAATAGGTGCGGATTATTCTTTGTAAAGTTACATCTGGCCTCGGACAACTTTCTGATTTGAACGTACGACAGCGGAAAGATAATTGCCGAGATTGTCTGATCATGATTTCTACATTTTTTGAGGATCGCTAGGCGAATGTATATAAACATTCCTATCCACGCATCTCCATGTTCAGAAATGGATCCGAATGTCTCATCTTGTCTGCGTACAGCTTCTCGGTTATAAGGTGCCTGATTGAGATCGGGATCAAGAACTAGGCATGATATTAATGACGCGATGACGTCTGACATGCAACTGCATAAGCCATCATACGAACCCAAAGTCCAATCAAGCTTGGATTTTGGCAGCGGATCCAGGTCAATCTTGTCATGTTCAGGTGGGGGTCCATATACTTTTCAGTTCTCCAGGTCTGATCGCTTTTTAGCTTATGCCCTGTTCACCAATGGAAGCATTTGACCCTTGCAAACGCCACGCGGCATACACCTAAGAGCTCGCACATATCTCATTTTTCATCGATAAACCTCATAGCGTGACGAATATTTGCTGGGGGCGAATGATTAGTCGCTGGCTGTACTTTTTGCCCTTCTTAGGTCAGGCCAATTCGTACAAAAGAGAAGCCAGCGAGCAGATGTGCGATCAAATATGGTACCTCAAACCGACTGATGATCCTACGCTTCCTGCATGGTAATAGCATCCTCCTAGTCATTGCTGATATATTGTTCCGATGGGATACTATGATGATTTGTTCCGATTCGCAATGAAGCTGAGTATTCAGTACCAGCACTTGAATAACTGCAATCAGGCCTTCAGCCGTCGACCTGATTAGCGCATCAAACGTTTTCCTTGACCCTCCCGTGTTTGACCATTTAGTATTTTAATTTATAGCAGTTAGCTACCGTCTATCCGAGGCCATACCGGCCTTTGACTTCGGACTCCCAAGCTCCAGGCACATATTTAAGTTCGTCACGGTCCACATTGCGTCCCCGGGAACGCCCAAGCAGCTTGACCTCGGCTGATGGCCGGGTCAATCTCTTCTGCTAATTTGTGCCATAGTTCATTTCCATTTTACGATATTTATTCCACACAGTTGTCAAGGAAAGATCGGAAAGGTAGGTTTGATATCTACACCTCTGATCGGACACAGTCTGGAACTACATTTACATACCGCATTTTGTGGCTCCCGACAGTTGCCAGAACTCATCTGAGCTGTTGTGTCTATCATGACGGCTTGAGAAATACCAGTATGTGATGACTTTGGATATTGTTGATAGACCGTACTAAGCTATGAAGGTGAAAATGGAACGTGACCTTCAGCATCATTAGTTCACGCCGCGGCAAGAGACGATCCTTGAATGACGGGGCAACGTGGCCAGCTAAACACGCTCTCACCGCATCAGCGTCCTATCGACACTAGCTAATTGTACCTAGAGAACTCTTGGATAGGGTCTAGGATGATTCAACTATCCACGCTTGGCGCTTCTGAGAGCGTGGGCCGAGCAAGTCGCAAACCTACAATATGTCACAAAATCGGGTGATTTCGGCAGTAAGCTTATGGCCGGAGGACTCTTCGAGAATCGACAAGCCAACGACGTTCTGTAGAATCAGCCTAAGTTGTTGCTGGATCCATCAAATAGGCGTTATGCCTTTTGTCAATTCAAGAGAATGTTGGGGCATAAAGATTGGAGTCCGGCCCGACGCAATGGCCATTACACCCTTCCGGCGGCAAAGTTTTTGCAGCAAACTGCATCGGAATTTGTCCAACGCATGAAATTTTACTCTTCTGCTACGCTTATCCAAGAAGCCGACTTCTTCAGTCAAAACCACCTGAGTCGGCTTACCACCTTGAAGAAGTCAGACTAAAAGGTTACAAAGCCTCTGAAGCTTCATGAAGTCCAACCTAACACACGCTTGACAGATGCGGGCGTTAAGCCCGAAGGCGGTGCAATTCATAAGATGAACATCTAAACCTTACAGCGGCAGCTGTACAGACAAGGTCATCATTCATATTGGGATTAATTGGTGGAAATTCGGAGGAGTATATGAGCGCTACTCGTAATGATACGGATATATGAAAATGACCGTTATGGCGGTACGTCGCTTATTGACATTTATTACGTATCAAACAAGTCTCTAAACCTTGAACAGCGAGTCATCGGCATGGGTGTATATCCGAGATAAACTTTCTGGTAGGTGGGAGGACAGAAGTGAACCGACTGATCACTTGAGACGCTCAAAGTGCTGGAAAAGAGGTCGAGTCGAGTCACGCCGCGTTGAGCGGCCCTGGAGTCGGTCAATAAGCACGAGATGGCTGTGCAGACTCGAACCAGTTTCAGCGTGCCTGATTGCTCTGGCTAGCTGAGATAACTCACGGATTGTTAGGAACAAGTCCTTGCGGTGTTGACAAGATACATCCTACCAATTTAGTTAACTCCATATTCCGCACACAGTTTAGCAGATTTGAAACTTTATTGATCTCCCCTGGTTTGAGCATTGAGCTCATTGCCGCAATCATTATCAGATCCATTTTGTCTTCTCAGCCGTCGACATTTGGCGCTACGTGGGAGTGGCCGTACATTTTGTAACGGCTCCGTCAGCTATCCCCAAATCGAGTCAATGATGGTCACTGACCACCCCTTTCCTCCAATTGCGGAAAATGCTTAGAGCAAAATCTATAAAGGCGAATATAGAGACGCTAGCAGTATTCAAAATCATCCGGAATCCTCTCCAGCGCGCTCTGCCGCTAACAACACTTTCGCTCTTTACTTCCAGCACCGTCCTCCCTTCTCAATTCTTTAATACTTCCTAATTATTCCGCTATGAGCAGCCAAAGCAACTCAGGAAACGTGAAATCTGGCTCGGGAGGGTCACAGACCTCTGTCAGCGGTGGTGCTTCTTCTACGGGGGCGGTGTTTTTCTAGAGCGCATGGCTACCCGCGCCAACGACACATACCAATCCTTCCCTTTATTCAACCATAGAACGCGTAACCCACACCCTATTACATGACGAATGGAGCACGCGAAGGGTGCAGTTGGGGCTGGAAAAAAGGAATCCAAATTAGCTGATTGGGAATCGCCAGGGACTTTAGAAAGGGTCTTCAGTTTACAGATCACCGAGACGGACGGAAGCCACACCACTTGTATCAACTATATCCTTATTCGTTCTTTCGAACACTTCTACTCCTAGCCTACTCATCATCTAATCCTATCTCAAGACAATAATTGTAGCAATCATTCTAATTAAATACCTTGCCTCAGAAACAATATTCAAGTTGAGACCTGCTATTCAATATTCAACAATCAAATCATGATTGCGGCTGTTGAGATAGAATGTAAATCTCAATGAGGTACAGTAATATCAACCTGCACTCGTCCAAGATTCCAGTCTCCCTTCTTGCTAGCAAATGGAGAATCACCGAAGGGAGACGGAGTTATCTTTGGTAGTCAGGGAGCATTTGATGTTGGTGGTGGCATATTCGCCATTGTACGAATACCTCGCAAATTCGGAGATTGCGGACGATATTCGACACAACTGAACTAAATTCTTCTCACAGTGCGATGTGACTTGTATACCGTACCTCAACAACGGTGTCTTAAGACCAAGAATGCAGAGATGCTCGCCAAACACGTCTCAGTTGATTCAGCAACGCTATGCGCATCAGAGTTTTCCTCTCAGACTTTCGCGATCCACCCAGACGCCCGTCTTAAGTTCGCCATGTTGTCGTGCTGTCCACCAATCGAGTATCGCATCGACCACCTCGTCTTGGCGTCCGGTGAAATTATGATCCGCATCTTCCATGAGATTCAGAGTATGAGTACCTGGTGCTCTGTTACTGAGAGCTCGAGTGTATATCAGAGCATCATACCTGTCCGCGCAGTTAACGTTAATGCATAACTCATTCCCAAAACGAAACCTTACGGTGGCACGGTTTTGTCTGCGAGACCATGCAATGTCAGCACATCTACGGAGGCGGGAAAATTGTCCCAGACGACTGAGGAGTCCCAATTGATGAACCGGTCGAGGTCCTCAGGAAAGATCTTGACTGTTATTTCTTTCCTAGCAACGGAAACCGTCCATTCATGGAACCCGTGCTTCTCGAAATCTGCTTTCCAAGCATCGGCAGAGGAGGATTCTATTTAAGAGTGAGTAGCAACCCAACGGACTCTGAAGTAAAACTAGCCTAGGACTTTCTACCGATGGAAGAGGGTAAATTAAATCGATATCTTGTGTTTACAGACACTCACACGCATTCTGTATCGTCCAGAAACGTTCACGTACCCGGAAATCTTGCTGCCGTCACCAGTTGTACACGCCCAACGCATACCAACCAACGAGCCACGGGAGTGGCCCACGACAAGGTCGACAATATATCCATATGTCGCCTTAAGGTATTCCACGACAACCGAGAGATCCAGTAAGTCATCGAGAAGCGCACCTTGACGCCATGTACCTGGGGTTTCGTGATTACCCCTGTTTAAAAACATGGTATTGGTCTTGTGTCTCCCACTACTTCCAACATGGAGTGATGACATACCGGAAGTCGAAGCGGAAGGAATCCAGCGGAAGCCTTGACGCAAGACGCTTCTGAAACAGATAGTCTTTGTGCCTGTGTTTTACGAGATGATGTTACTTGGCCCAGCTATTACTGAGCACTCCGATACAGGGTATTCGGAAATTTACTCACCCCATGGTGCCATGCAAAATCTTTGGAGTCGTAGAATATTCAGACATTAATCATTTCTGGACAACGGGCGAGCGATAAGCCACTAGATTAGCTTACCAAAGCGATCTTCTTTCCATGCGTCGGAAGAGAAGGCGATAACTGTTCTAAAATTCCAACAATAGAGCAATCTGACTCGGTAGGGTGCGGGATAAATAATTTAGTTGAGACGTTATTGTTAGCCATGGTCGGTAGTTAGAACAATCGAAAGATCGTGTATGATAACGTCTAGGAGAAACAGGGGCCATGCAAAAACACGGAGTTGATGTATGTATGTTCACCGGTTAACTGGCTCTGCCGGTGCTACCAATTTCACCCAGTACGCGTTGCCTGATGATACAATTATGCCTGGCCGGCTTTCTTCCCCAAAATGATGTTTTTGGCGCTCCTACCCCTTATCGAAGTAACCTTGGATTTTTTCTCTTCTCCAGGTGCTTTATCGAATTTATGCTTGAGCTCGTCCCTTGACAACAAACTTGTGGGGGCGCCTACTATCTTTTTCGGTCGTTTGTTAATATCCTGAGTAGCTGACGCAGCCTTCTTGACCTTTCTCTGCGTTCCAAGATTGACAGAACTTAGACTGGATTTTAGAGGTGTGTGTCTCCTCTGCTTAGGAAACTTAACTGTGGTGCCAGACGAGGGGAAATTGGAGATAGGTATTGGTTTGCCCTCATCTTCCGACGCAGCGATTTGATTGCCCTTAGAAACGGGGTTCCTTCGAACATGGGAGGTCGCCGCCTTCTGGGGGAAAGACTGAGTAGTGGAGACAGCTCTTCCGATTTTACTTTTTCCCGAGCGCTCATAAGACCCGTTCTCCACCGAAAGTGTGAGTACTTCCGCAGGCGGGTTATGGCTTAACTTTGCGGATGGCAATTTCGTCGTCAGTGTCGCCAGCTGAGGTGACGAGGGTCGCTCGGCACCTCTAGACTTTTTATGCATTCCCCCAATACCCACATCTATATGCGACCTTTTCTTGCCGTTGGCGCGAGCAACATCAGTATCCGCGTTAATGTGGGCATCTTCGTCGAGGCCGGACAAAGACTCTTCCTCGTCTGGACTGATTGTGAGCCCGGCCCAACGCCCTGCTTCACTATCATCAAGAGAACAGCTCCATATAGGTAAGCTAACACTGGAGTTGGTTTTTATATGCAAGCTTTGGATATTGTCCCATCCGCCGTAAATATGATTGGTGATTGCGGGAAGAGCGATCTTGAGATTCGCCAAGATATGCGCCGGAGATTGCGAAAGAGTGGCGACTTTGATGGATCTATGACAGATGTTCGTACGCACGGTTTTCGAGGGTAAAAATCAGGCTTACGTGCAACTTCCCCTGTTCTGGTACATGTAAGTGGATGATACAGCGCGTTCCAGCTCGGACTTGAGATCTTTCTGCCGGAGAGATACCGGTATAGGCTGTCTAAATATAATTAAGAGAAAATCGAATTGCATAAGGATCAACTCACTTTTTTGCATCAAACCACTTGACTCCAAGTAGCTTCGGCAACATGGGTATGATCCTATCGTCCGCCAAGAAAAGACCATTTTCTTTCAACAACATTCGCCGAGCTTCGAAGGACTTGAACTTCCCCTTGAGCTTCTGGATGCCAACAACCCTTGAAATAAATTTGATGTTGTGAGCCTCAAGTAGGTCCTTGTACTCGCGTTGTGGGTCTTTGGTAATTAAGCAGATCGACGTCGTTCGTGGATCAATCAACGGATAAGCTATAGGGCTTTTTGCGTGTGTGAGTGGTATTTCTGAATCAAAGGCCACGACTCACATTTTTTTAGGCTTGAACGTATGTCCAGGTGGAATTTTCTTTACAGTAACATTTAGCCAGATATTCGGCTCTTTTCGTGGCAGAAGCTCCAACTCCTGATGTTTTTGCTCGTTTTTAAGCTCGTAAGCGAGAAGAGCTTCTACGGCAAGTTTACATTGCTTCACTGAGACCCGTTCATCGATGATTTCGGTCTTGGCTTTGGCCATGCTAAGGAGTTTGGGCAACGATTTGTCATCAACTCTTAAAAGTTATGTTTGGCTGCAGCATGAAGACAACACATCCTGATTTGGTAACATGCAAAAAATATTATGAGTGGATTGTCAGGGTGCCCGCTGCACATTCATCATTCTTCATAAATATTTCCGTATACTATCACTTTATCCAGATCAGCGGCCATACCTGGTTCCAAGTCTATTTGTCAATCTTTTTAATTAATCAATCTCTATCGCGGTACAGTACCTCCATTGAAACCTGCAAAGGTGAGGCTGTTACCTCCACCGGCCTTGAATGTGACGTTCAACGGTTGACTCAATATAATTCCCGAACTTCCGCTACGCTGAATGATTGATATTGGCGCGCCACCGTTGACAGAGTACGTTGCTGTGCGCGAGAGCACTGAAACTCCTCCTCTGTTGTCCCCCCCTGTGCCTATTCAAGTAATTGCACAGCGCGGGTCTTTGGGACTTACACAAGCCGTCCGGATTATGATAATAGACTGACACCCATTGCGGTTTGCCAGTTCCAACAATGTTTTTGATGGTAACTGTTGAGTTCCCTTCAACTGAAATCACTCTAATTGAGCTCTTGACAGATGGTCGTTGGTATTGATACACTCACTTCCAGTTACGATCTGGTTCCCGGAACACGCAGGCTGCTCAGATCGTAATCGTTTCAGCACACCGAAGAGCAAAGCGAGCATCGTACGCATAGAGTGACATATGCTGACCCTGTAAGGGTCCCTCTCTCTCCTTCGTAATCCCTCCCTCTAGGAATAGCGATTCGGCCACTTTCAACATCTACAGAGTAAAGGTCAAGCCAATCTATCTTGAATTCGCCGGTTTCATCATTTATATTAGCGGGAAGCCACACATATCTGCGAGCGAAGTAATGTAAGTTCGTATACTTGTCCAGGCCAGAACTGACATGCCTGCTGTCATACAATGTACTGCCAGTCGCCCATTGGTCGCCGCAATATATATATGTCTTCTCCCGGCCTTTTCCAGCCGTCAATGTGAATGTACTTTGGGAATTCCAGGTCCTCGTTCCAAGGCTGAGCAGATGATCAGTATCGCTCGCTTCTGGTGACAGATCAAACTTACGCTGCAATATATGATTGGACAGACCAAGGGCCAGATAATTTTTCTGCGGAAAACACAACGACGTTATTCGGACGATAGCCAGTCTTGTGGGACATCAAGATGTAATATCTTTTTCCGGTGTATAAAATATTGGGCGCTTCAAGATCAAAGTCTGTCCGATATAAGTTACAACGTCACGCCAGCCAAAGAATAATAAATTCTACCGTAAAATGTATAGATTACTTTGTCAGCGCTTGTGAAGTTCGAGTCGAGTCGAGTGATAAGGTTGTCATGGTTTGCGTCGGCATCTCCATTGCTGTAAAGTAAGTAGGTCGCACCTAATCAGGCATGCTCGTCAGTGGGCATGGTATATATTTATGAAGAAGCTTAAGACGTGCCGTCAATATCCTGGAATAGTCCCAAGTCCTGGCTGGGGTTACCCAAGGGCTGTGATGTCCCTTTGAACGTATAAGGGCCTAATAAAGCAAGTTGTTTATTTAAGCCGCTCGATAATAGATCACTACTCTCACCAGTGACATTCGGGCTCGTTGCAACACCCTGACGGAGTTCACCATACGTGGAATTATCCGCATGAAACCAAAGGACCCAAGTCTGGGTGGCTTCGTTGAAAACAGCTTTGGGTCGTTCCACTACCTTTTCTGGACCGATGTCCGTTCCTAAAATCGGGGAGAGGGCGCGACCTTCATTGTTCCAATTTAGAAGGTCAGCCGAAGAGTAGACGTTGATGCCTTTCATAGAGTAAACTAACCACCGTCATGAATGAAGTAGATACATGCTTGCCTGAAAAAAGGTCCTTATCCTCTAGTCGCTCGTTCTGGCCAAACCAGTACCAGATGCCATTAGTTTTGACTACACCTCCTGCATGAGCGCTCAAGATATTTCCATCTGTATCATACCACGTTGCTCCCGAAACGATATACTTGTTCTTCCGACTCAGACCAACGGCGCTCAGGCAGGTGAATAGCAACACTATGAAGACTGTAGGTAAGCTGTACATCTGGACCAACGAAATCAAGCACACTCCCTCCACTCACATCATTTTGACGATAGGTGGGTGGTGTAAAAGATTCAGCCGGGCCGGGAGATACTGGATGGAAACGTCATGAACATCACTACCGACCAAGGATCCTACGGTTGATCAGTAAAGTTGAATAGGGAATCGTTCTTCTAAAGGCACAAGACATACGATACCTCCCTAAGACTGCAATTTCGGACCGTCGGACTCATCTATCGTTACGTACAGACAGCGAGAGAAAGCAAAAACGACATCTTTGAGCAGATAAGGCAGAGTAGAATTTACGAGGCCCGGGCCGTTTCGCACCAGCAATTGGGTCATGATCATGGAAGACCTTGTAACCCGATCACGGGGTGCATATCTGAGCTCTGAGAAGCGACTGTGTATCAAAATGTGATCTAGAAGTCAATCAAGAAAGTCCTGCCGCTAGAACACATGCATGGAGATGGAGTTGAGGAAAGTCTCGGAAGAGCTACGGCCTCAGATGTGTGGCTTTGCATTTACGTTGAGACCCTAATCATGTGACATGATGCTCGCGAAATATTCGGTAGCACAGTGATATCTAAGTAAGTAGATATATAACTCTCGACGCTCCATGCAAGAGTACACCCTAGCTCTATATCCGTGCACATCATGTTCTTGCATTTGATATTCACGATTTTACTTACTAGTCTAGGTCAGCTTTCTCTCTAATAGTCTCTTCGTAGGTGGTATATCTCACTTGATGTAGGCTGCCGTTGTATTGGCTCCCAGTCTGTTATTACGGCACATAGCAGCCATCTTGCGTCGCGTTCCTCTCAAAATTCACTGCCCGGGAAATGTGAAGCAGTACAGGCTTTGAAAAATACTCGATGGCCATTGGTCCCTCCCCCGCCCTTGGAAGTGCTTCCTTTAGTCGTTTCGGGACCAGCCAGCAATCGCGTCGATCTCGTATTTTTTTCCGATGGATGTACGAATTGGTCTGAGGCGTGAAACGTTGGTTTATTGATGCCATTGCCGTCCAGATCTTTCCGCGGAACGCGAGAAATTTGTCCAAGACGCAACAAGACTAGCAAAAGCAATTTCAAGTAATCAGACGTTCGCCACTGTGCAACCATTACTAAACTTTTGGGCGGCTTTCACGCCCAGCAAAGAGGTAACTTTTGTTCCAATAGAAACATGTCGCTCAATTTGACCACGCTTGCCAGAGTGGTGTAGGTGCTGGTGGAAAGCCTAAGAAGTATGTTCGGGTTTCGTAGGCCATTGCTCCATCCGACTTATGGCTCAAAATAGCACCCCATTTGGATTATATCGCGACGGGACAGAACTAAGAGCAGTCTATTATAAATATCCCGAAGTTGCTGCTGCGGCCTGTTCATCTCTTGGAGACCAGTGTGACTATCCCATTCTTTTAGGTCGGTGAAATTTCTTTTATTTATGTTATACGCTCTTATACAAAAAGACGCATATAGGCAATGATCCTCTGTATGGCGGTAAATCTACATTATCTTCTCATAATTCCAGCTTGATTTTTTTTATCAAGGGTTGGGAGGTGATTTCACGTACGTTCTCTCGTCCGTATCAAGGATGCTATGTAGCCGAACATTTATCCAGTGTGATCACGTCTTCTCTTGCTAACGGGCCTCTTGTACTTCGTCACGAGCTCGGCCACTCTATAATTGGTGTTGGCGAGGAATATGATGGTGGCCCCGGATACTTTGGCGTGAATGCGTATCACAACCTATCGCAGCCTGTCCCATGGGCACACTGGCTCCCGCCGGAACAGGTATCCAGGCCCCATGTCGAACGTTCAGTAATGCCCATCCAACTTTACCCATGGACGTTGCTCAACACTTCGACACCTTGGGCTGTCAACTTCACATCCTCAGGAGCGTATTCTCGATATCTTGTACGATTCTCGTTGTCCGGCCTGCCGGAAGCCGATGATCTAAGAGTTGAGCTCGACGGAAGCAACCTTCAATGGGTTCCGAAGAGTGACATAGGAGTTGACCGCTGGCACTACGATATTTTCAACAACCGCAGCTTGACGCCGGGACAACACCAGGTCAAGTTCACCCTTCTCAACGGCCAAAGGATAGGAATTGCTCAACTTTGCAGCGTTGAGATACTCGAATTTGGAAACGAAAAAGAGTATTTCATCTGCATTTATGGCTATGTCGACTCGAGCTGATTGGCCTGGCCTAGGTTTAACTCTACCCCTGGCCATTATGGAGTCTACCCTACGTTAGTACTCTAGTAAATCTTTGGTCTGCCCAAGTTTGCCAACTTCATTCTTGAAGATTTTCAGACAAAAATGAAACTTCGTATCGACCTACAAATGGTGACTGCCTTATGCGCATAGTCACCACGCCCGACTTTTGCAAGGTCTGCATAGAGGGCTTGTGGTTATCCCTCTTACGCCGCGTCAGCACTATTGATAGCGTGAAGGAAGGCTGCGAACGCTCGTCTAGCGGCGGGTCTCGTAGTTGGGTGAGAACACTCGACGTCCAGGTTGTTCCTCTCGCACAACACCGCCAGAAGCCCATAAATCACGAAACATATACTATCAAATGGTGGAAAGACGGAGAACCACTCAAAGAATTTACAAATAAGACGCGTATCGAGGTCAAGGACACAAAGAGGGCTCTCGGAACCTACTCAGTCCAAGTTATGTTCTCAACGGATGAGGTACGGGTCGATAAAGATAATCTACTTACCTCCACCGCGGAGCACCAAGTTACCCAAGCTTGTACTACAACTTCGCTAGTCGATGCGTAGTAACCGATAAGTATCGTAGTGCTGTAAAATAAACTTGTTATGTTGTATGAACAAATCCACGTCAGCTGAAATTGTCTGGAAACATCACTTTGTTAAGCGTGCAAACATCGGTGTGAAGCTAAAACGCTGGTCAGATGGATGAGTGGACGTGGAGTTAAAATACAATCCGATTTAAAATGATAAAAGCCAGCGACCAAGAATGCAGGAGTAGATAGACGAGTGACATGTAAAATCTGATGCTACTGAAATATGAATTAGAGAAAATGCATAATGATGGAATCAACGAATGATAGGGTTTGGTGTATAGCGTGAATTATGAAAGAGAATAAGGACGGGGGAGCAAGGAGTGAGCAAAATAGTAGGAAGAAGCCCAAATAGCAAAGTAGAAGGAAATGAGCGTATATCATGTGTGTCATGACTGATGTGAAAACGACAAAAGGGCCGTGAGTAGGCAAAGCTTGGGAGGTGAGGTGCTCGTATCACATGATGATGCACTTGCAGCACCCTCCGTCCTCGTCTTTCTCCTGAAGTTCATCCTGTCTTCCTTGTCGCAACTGACCTGAGGTTGTGTCGACTGCTGGCGCCACAGGTCTGAACTGCGGATGCTCCGAAAGTAAGTGCGGTGACTGGGTATGCTCAGGCGGTGCCACCTTGTTATGGCGTACAGTGATTTGAGCGTTGGGTGTACTACTATCTTCTGCCGCAGGCAAGGCGGGTCCGGGCGCAGACAGGCCAAACTCATACATAGGTATGGAACCGGGTTCGATGTCAGGGCGAGTAGGGTGGTACTTGGAGTGGTCAAAGCCAAACGTACCAGGTGCCTTGTAGATACGCTACTGTCAGAGAATAGGTCAACAAACCAAACAAACAGCTCACTGGTGCCACCTGCTCAGCGTTATCCCGCCTTCGAGGTGCTGGCTTCCCATCAACCTTCTGATAATGCTCTTCTAAGCCTTTTTTACGGGCCACGGCAGGGAGCACAACCTAACGAGTTGGATAAAGTAGATATTAATTGAAAGCGGAACTTGAGAGATAGATAAGAGATCAAGCGAAGTGAGGGTCCTGACCTCGTCCCAATTTCCTTCCTTAATCACTGGCTGGGTCCACGTAGGAATTGCATCAATGATAGTCTCATCCCCTTCTCCAGGTGTCGGATAATACGCGATGCTTCTACGTTTCGCGTCGTTCTCTAATTCCTTCTTGGACGCCATGGTTTTCGCCTTTATCGCCTTGGGAGCCGGCGACCGCGATTTAGACGTCACTCTTCCTGTTGGCGTAGGCTTCGATTGTTGACGCTGTCTCATCGGAGGTGGCAATGTTGATTTTGGTGTTGTGTTGGGAGATGCGATGGTAGCTTCGCTCGCGCCGCGGGCCAATTGTGTGGTCATCGAAGTGACGTGAGATTCGGACGATTGTCTCGACCGCGCTGGGATGCGTGATGAAGGAACATTCGCATTCCGTGAACTTGGTCTTTGTTGGATTTGTGGGAATGATGTTGGGGTGGTGCTTCGAACTTGACGGGGTGTTGCCTCGGAAGATTGGTTGTTAACTGCCCACCTGAAATCATCTCTGTCCTCATCCGACATTTCGTAACCCCCATATATCTCGTTGGCCCTCCCATCAGAACCTTCCAGATCTGTTAACGGTGGCTCATCCATAACCAGCTCCGCATCTTTTGCATCATAGTCCTCGAGATATAAACTTTCTCTTCTTACCTCCTTTGTCACTTCGCCCAGCCCGATTCTTCCTGATACACTATCAGCCCTCTTCTTTTTCCGTTTGTCGACCTCCCGTATTGTGTGACCGTAATTTGCAATATCCAGCATTTCTTGCCGACGTCCGATACGCAACTCGCCAACCCCGCCGTTCCTCGATACCTCCCCCCTATACCAGTGTTCAAACGGATGTTCTTCCGAGTCCATCGATGGTCGCACTGGGTCATGCTCCGACTCTGGAGAAGGTGTGATAGAAGACGAAGCTGATGCAGGGTTGAACGGTGGTGGCTCATGAAGAAGGCCTAACCCTGTATTAACGTTCACAGAATTTGTACTGTAATTTTGCAGACCTGCGATGGGTTTATGAGCGGGTGCACTGCCGTAAATTGGTTCCTCAGGGGGGGTGCTAATGGTATATTGATGGTTTCCATTCGGTGCCGTGATGATAAAGTTACTTTTTGAACTATGAGCACCCGAGGCAACTGAGGACGTTGAGCGAGGTGTAGGTTGGGGTATTCGTGTGGGCTTGCTTTCGGGTATGCGGGATGATTTGCTGGTGGTATGAGTATTTGAATGAGGCTTTGTACGGGACTGTTTTCCACTGGAAAGTTCGGTGAGATAAGGCTGGGAGTACGTCCTCGAACGCTGGAACGATGGTGTTGGACTAGATGACTGAAGTTTTCTTTTAGTCGGGGTTGATGTGACACCATTTGGCACACGAGAATTGGATGTTGGTATTCGGTCTAGCGATGCTCGCGTGTCTGACTGTTGGTATTGCAAGCGAGCACTAGCACTAGCGTTACTCTGAAAAAATGGCGTAGCTGGTGTATCCCTAGTCACAATATATGTCGATGCAGAAGGAGATTCGGAGGGTATGTCGTCCTGAGACGATAAAGAGATTGCCGAAATGCGCTTTGCCAGCGTTAGGCTCTCACTTTCAAGACCTGATCATGACACGAAAAAAGTAAGGAAATGAGTTCACAATAGATATGTTTGCGCAGCGTATGACAGAAGCCCTACGTTTCCTGAGCGCAGGGACCACTTCTTCATCCCATGACGGGCCATTCAATGGGAGTCTTGCTGTCTGAACGGGAGCCATACTCGCTACGCACCCACTCACAGGGATATAAAAACCCCTAGTGCGATCTTTAGCAGCAGAAAAGGAAGAAAAAGAATGGAAGAGAGATGTCTGCCGCCCGTTGGCGAACACCAGCTCAAATTGGGAGTTGTAGATATCGTGAGAACATATTAGTATCAATTATAGCCTCGTATTGTATCCTTGGCGGCGCGTTGTTCGCCTCAATTGTGAGCAAAAACTATACTAATGTATAGATCACAATCTCAATAAATCGATGAAAGCATATGCGACGTGCTCAAGGGCAATCAACCTAGCTGCCGAGCCTGCGGGCTGGAAGTCGGGACTTCGCAAGTTTTCAGCCAATGTGTACAAAGAGTATCAGGAACCCAGTGAAGTCCTCCCTTCCTGAGAGGTGCTCACACATTCACGCGTATTGTACAAGGCTAATCGGCATATTCTACTGCTACGAAACAACTCAAACTTGAAAAATACCAACGTTCGAAACGAAACGCATGTTATGGAGAAAGATTCAGGATTGCTTGACTTACACAAGCGATCCCCTGTCGTGGCACATATGCTTGCTGTCATGTTTGTCTCCAGCTCAGACACTTGCATTCTTGTTTCGCCATTACTGTCAGTATAATCATTACATACGGTTTGCATTCGAAAAAGCCAGGTCACATTAGCATCAAACGTTGGGAGAATAAGGCTGACAATCCATGACCTGCTTTCCTCAAGGCAACCCCTCGGACTCTTCCCAACTAATAGCAGACCCGTCGCCTGTTGGCCTTTTAACCTGTGTAACATATTGTGAGAAGACTAGATAAACTAGCTGACCAGTTACGCATGACAGAACTATTTACGGCTTGAGGTTGACGTGATCGGTATACATTCCTGTCTCATTATACTACGCAATCAGTACTTAACTCGCGTTCGATAACTAAACTATGTGTTTCTCGGTTCTGATTCGTGCCAATGCTTCCAAATACATAGGTTTGATGTTCGAAACGCATGACGGACAGTCTGCCAGCTGACGACTTTCATACCAATGATAGACGAATGAACGAGACACCTAAAAGGACATGACGCCTCACACATAGCGACACAGGCTAGAGTCAAGTGTTTTTTTGTCAGAGCTTGCGCTGCCTCGGATTCGCTGAAATCTGATTTAAAATCTCACCGTCCCGATTTCTAGTGATTTTATATGTACGCAATCAGGGCGTGCCGGTTATCTACGCTTGAGTCAGCTCAGATAGCAGTTGGCTTTTGATCGGGTTTCCCAGCGAAGGCCGAATGGTAGGCCAGGTGATAGAACTAAGGATTCTTGTGATTTTTACTGATTGACGAAAACTCAGACCGACTTGTTCATGTCAAAACCGGCTGGGATTGGGGGAGCAACTTTGTACGGGTATGCAGGGCCAGTGCTTGAGGAGCTTGTTGACAGGCAGCCGTCTTCATAGCTTAATCAGCATGCGAGAACGAGGGAAGCGAATACGAACCACATGAAAGAGGGTATAGGTATGTCTGTTAGACAATGGCATAATGCAGAATCTGAGACTCATAGAACAAAGAAGCCAAGCTTTGGAAAGGCGACGAACGCCAATATTCGCACAATGATCTGTTGTGTACACGACAGACGCACAAGAGTCCTAGCAAACAATCAACTTTCTTGGCTTCTGTACAGGTGGCATCTCGGGCGGGGAAAATCCAGTCCAAACAACCAACAAGTCACGGTTTTTGCGACGGAATAGAACAGAGACCTGCATAAGATGAAAATGAAAGCTGAACAGGGTGTACATCCTGTTGCAAACAGATTCAACCACTACGCAGTGATAAAGACAGACAGACAATTTGGCGGCCTTTAACTGACACGTCCGCGAATCAGTAAACAAAGCGATTGAATGAGGCGATTATGCGTCCGAGTTGCAAGCCAAGGCTCATGTAGAAAGCTATGAGGCTTTTAGGAGGTTGGCAGCTCAGCTTAAAGGGAGGCCAGGTCATAGACGGCGTTGGCTGAAGGGCGTCTTGACGAAGAGTATTGTTCGCGCTATGCAGCCTTTGTGCCTTTTCTCCAGATGTCTAAAGATTGGGTATGTATTATTCTATCTATAAGCCTAGTCGTGGAGAGGTCAGACAGAAGACTCTGGGTAAAATTAGTAACTTACGTTCCGTTCTACTTGCGGAGGAAGGGAATCTGAAATCCTGAGACGAGGGCTCTTGCTCTGTTCTGCGCGCCCACACCTTTGGCATTGGTGACGAGGTGTATATGCATGCCATATTGTTTAGGGTAAGCGTCTTGATTGACCTCAATCTGGGGAAAGAGTCCCATGGCAGCTGGAGGTATGCCAAAGGACACAACTCCCGAGACGGCGCTAGGCGAACTCACAGACGAAGACTGTGGAGGGAGGATAACGCCGTTGAAGTCGCGAAGCCGAGGAAGCACGAATTCGACGAGTGTAGCGAGAAAGTCGTACATGGCCTGGCCTTTGAGGTCAACCTTAGCACCGACAGGTACACCAGGGCGAATCCATCCACCGACGGCCTTTTTACCACGCACAATTTGTATACCTTCTACTGCATGTCGCCCTCCAGCCTTGTATGATTCTCCGGTGAGCGTGCGGAGTGCCATGAGCAGACCAAGAAGATTGCTTTTGTTTGAAAGTGCCTCTTTTTGCATACTGTGTATTGAAATTTTCTCTAGACGAGTAACGTTGTCCGACTGAGATGGTGGAGGGGGTTGCTTGCCGAGCTGTGAACCACCTACAGGTGGGTTGTAACGATTTTTGGTATACGGGTCTGATGGATCGTAGGTAAGCCTTATAGATCTGGGCGAAGGACGAGGCCCTGGTTCGTGAATATACGTCATGTACATGAGGTCGTCAGCGAGAGTTGTGTGGTAATGATCTTCAAAACGACATGGAGCAAACTCGCGAGTAACGATTGTGGTTTGAGGAATGGGAAGTTGTGTGCGTTTATCTTTCCGTAGAAAACGAGTAATTTTTGGACTTCGACCAAAGCGAGTAACAGAACGCGCTACCGTTCTCATCCCGGGCGATGTTCAAGTGCGTTCAAGTTGGTGCATACAAATTTACAAAACGACAAAGTCTTGAAGTGAATTATTTGGCAAAACCTTTTCATCAAAATAACAAATGTGAATAACTTTCCATGCTTGCTGCGGACCACGAGAAATTCATGAACGTTGCCGATTAGCCGGAGAAATACTAGAAAACTGTTTGTAATTTTAAGTGCATTCTATTTGACAGCGGCAATTGACAATGAGTATGTACAGCAATTGAAAAAGCGCTGTGCTATTTGCTCACGCACCGCAACTCCGTTTGCCCCACATCCTAGTCAACAACATAACATGGCTTGGGGATCGCCTCCCCCTCGGCTGGCGTCACCGCCCCCTAGACGTATTTCAATCAGCTCAACGAGCTCCTCGGGGTCATCTCATGCATCACCCAGGCTAACCCCACTCGACTCCTCATCTGCTCTCATTCTCGTTCACGACGGCGAAGATGAATCTTCCCCATTCAATTTCGACAGCGATGAAGACGACGACGTAGACGACCACACTCCCCAATTCGATATTCCAAGAGTTTCTACCCCTCCTCTAGGCCCATCTCTTGTTCTACTTTACCTTTTGGTTCCATACCTCAAACTTGGCGCAATGCTCATACCACATACAGAAACACCTCTGAGATACAGTATGCCCTCGCTTTTCATATTTTCTGGGTTGGCGGCGTTTGCGAGGCAAATTCTCTACATGCTTTCTCGTTATACTCGAACCCCTGAGCTGGAAGACGTCATCCTTGACATTTGCGCCAGAGGAAGAGGGAAAGAACGTCGTCGGAGCATGCTGAGAACAGTTATCAGGACCGGAACAGGTAGTCTCAGAGTTCTGTTAGCGTCAGTTTATCTACGGGGTATGTCTTCTTTTACAGCTGCTGTCTAGTTGCTGAACTAACTGCTGGGTTTAGAAACCGTTCAAGTCTTGCTTCCTCTTCTTCCCGGTTCTCACTCAACATCACTTCGACTAACGTTGACGGCAATTCTTGCCATTGCTACCTTGCCCTTATCTTTGGCCCAGTCACTCGCATCTAAACGTCTCGTTTACGCAACGTGGCTTTCATTCGCCACCTACCTTGTCTGGCTAGCCTGTATAATATACGCACATGCGAACAGGATACCTCTTGGAAACACTGGTTGGCTGCGTGTCGGTACCTTCTGGCAAGGAATCAGTACGTAAATTATACTCGTTTTTTCTTTGTCATAACGAACCTTGTATAGCTACCATCGCCTTTGCGTTCACGTCTGCTTCAACGCTATCGCTGTACTCATCACTCAGAGGCTCGCACCGTCCTATTTCGACCACTAAGCAACCAAAGACACGCTCATTCAAGCTACTTTCCTTCCTATCAGTGGCTCTAGCCGTCATCTTCATCCTCCCTCTCGTCTTGTTTGCCTCTAACCCCAGCATACCAGCAACAGTCAGTACCTACTAAACTTCTTTTGGACATTACTGAAAATTTCTATCTTTTCAGCTGTCTGATCCCCATTTTCCAACATCGATTGGCATTCCAATCTTCAACGCTGCTACCCTTCTCCTAGGCATTCCCGCCCTCATCGTAACCACGCCAACCCTCCCAATCCCAGATCGCCTCCGTTATGCGACGACAGTTCCTGTGTCTAAAATCCTTCTATCCCTTGCCGTTGCTGCAATCGCTCTAGTCCCTGCAAATGGCTACGTTGTCCTGAGTGATTTTCTTCTCTTCTCCGCTCTTGCAAGCAACTACTTTGTTCCTGGTGCGCTTCCTTCTGTACACCATACATTGATATACTCAAGGAGATTACAATTCGTAATATTAGCACTTCTTCACGTTATCGCACACTTCTTTAGGCGCCCTCTTGCTATCGTGATGCCCCAAGGCCCAACTACGCAGGCATCAGGCTCCTCGCATCACCGAGACGACAGCTCGCAATCGGGCCCCGACGAGCTCCTTCTGCGCAAAGAGCGAGCCCTACAAAGAAAGCAGTTTCGGAAGCGCATCGTATGGGATCTTGGTGTGTGGGTCCTCCTACTTGGTGGTTGTGCTGGATTCGTGGCTGCAATTGGTAGAATGTCGGCGAGATGGTGAGTGACCAGCTGGGCTATACCCGGTATACTGTTAGTAGATGGACGCAATGCGCAACATACTGTGGGTTGGCAAAACGTGGTAACAACTAATGGAGTTTGACTCTAGTTTACTATTAGGAGAATCCTTTCTTCTCATCTCTGGCTAGTCCGAGTTGTATGATTGTAATTCCTGTTTACTGTCCATGTGCATCTTAAGTAAATCAATGACCATTGCAGATCAGTATGGAACATGTCAAGTTACAGGAACTATGGGTTTACAAAATCAGGACGCGCATGCTGTTGATTATATACAGAAACTACACTGCATTTTCCGCACCACTAGGCATATGTTGTCGCTGTTCATGTGCAGCGTGAAGATGACGTCTACGCGCTGCAGCATCTGGCCTATTGAATATACTCTCATCCCCAGTGAATAGGAAAGCATCGTAGAAAGCGCCACCGGCCAAAGCACCGAGGAAGGGACCAATGACAGGACACCAGATCCAATATTGGCTGGTAGAAATAGTGTTAAGTCTTTGTTACAAAATCCGCAGAAGCTATTTGAGGAACGTGGAAAAACGCACTTTCTGAATGTATACACTGCTTTTCCATAGCCGACCATCGAAGTGAGAAGCCGTGGGCCAAGGTCGCGAGCGGGATTGATGGCATACCCCGTCTGCATACCAAGACTGGCTCCAATGCCGAGTACAAGGATAAATAGCACGAGCGGCGCAAGACCACTTGGAGGTGGGGCGTTTCTTTTGTCGTTTATAGCAAAGACAACAATCAGAAGTACAGCTGTACCAATAAACTCGTCAAAGAAGGCGGAAACGTTCGTCATGTAATCAAGCTGAAAGAAAAATCAAGATGAATTACGCAGCTTGCAAAAGCACGATGGCATTGCGGCACTTACAGCATATGTGGAGAAGAGACTGGCGGTTTTAATCGTACGCACACCTTTACCACCCTCGAATATATCGATGGCGTGGAAATAATTCCAGTACACAAATGCAGCACCCATAATTCCGCCAAATAGCTGAGAAATAATGTATATCTACCCCAAAAATAGTCCAATTTGATTCAAACAAAGAAAAGGTTTAGTACTTACAGGCACTTTTTTCCATGGAAAGCCGCGAAAGACAGCGAGCGCCAGTGTGACCTGGAGTCATGGTAAGAAGGGGTCGACGAGGTATGATGTTGCGTTGTCTGAACATACTGCAGGATTGATATGTCCCCCAGAGATACCTCCAGACGCCCAGACACCCAAGGCAGTCCCAGCAGCCCAGCCAAAGTTAATGGAAAGGTATTCCTAGGCATTCAATTAGCAACAGATTGTCTGACTTAGGCGCCATCAGCGACAACGTACACCTTTAGGAGCAGGTGCAACACCACTATTTCCGGAAAGAACGACTTGGCAATCAACTCCCGTGCCGAAGATAACCAGTATACAGACCCCGAGAAATTCTGCCACTGGCTCTCGGATCATCTCTCTATATCAGCGTAGCCGCGGCTAAACGTTGTGACAGTAATAATGGAAAACGAGAAGCGCACCGGTATCTGGACCATCTATTAGGGAAATGGGTAATGTGATCGTCGACAATATGGACGTGTTCAATAGGCTTTGGAGAAGACTCCTTTGGCATATCAGAGTCCCACTGGTGGCTTGACCCAGAGTCTGAGTGTCGCTTTGTGGCCATAAGAATTTGTGGCGAGGTAGAAAAAGTGGGGAGGGTACGACGAATTGAGCAGGCTCCACCCCTGCGGGGGTCTAAATAGAAGAACTTTTATAATGATCATTGTAGCAGGTGGTTGAGTTGGATATGTAATCCAAGGATCCAGATTGGAGCGAGCTGGGGGCCGAGCGACCGAGTTCTACGGCGAAGCGGAAGAGTCAAAAAACAAGATATGCAGCATGTGAATGATATCCCGAATCAGGTCACTGCGGGAGTATCAGTTTCCCTCCGCTACCTTATGCTAGCAGTGGTGTCGTCGGCATCTCACAACGGGTAAGGGTGTTCATAAGCTGTTAGTGTTACTTATCTGAAGTCAACCAGACAAAGTGAGATTGAAGCTTATTCAAACCAATGTCGTTCTCGTGAGCCCTCTTCGGTCAGGAGCAGATGGAGCATTATTGACAATCAGTGCGTGTGAGCTTGAAGCTGCTGTGATCATCATAATTTGGTAATTCTATCGGCTAGTCGGCGTGGGAGAAGCCTTTTATTTTAATGCTCGAAGGTCTTCTACTTTTCAGCTGTTAACATTTTCATGGAGTTAGAACGACCAGAGACCACAATGTATTCCCGGACGGAACCTGAACATAGATAGTTTCTTGGTAATTCGGGTGGTTAAATGTCTGACAACGGAACGAGCCAGTCCACAAGTGGGAAGGATACAAAGGAGTACAACTTGTGGAGGTCATTTAATGATTCATATGTTGATGTTCGAGCGGTGGCTGAAGGTGTCAGCGTAGGCGATGAATTGATAATTCGCGCTGGCACCATAATTGATTTTGCCACCGTCGATGTCTATAAGGAAAGTATCCAAGGCTGATTCGCTGCTCATGTTGAGCACTGAATATTGAAATCTTCCAAAAGCAGCCCGCGGATAAAATGATCAGCCGGGCGTGTCAGTGGGTGTCTAAAACATAGGTTTCATATGATGCCCAGTCGACTCTTTAGTCCGTATGGTGTTAAGTCACTAGGAAGTATTGTTGTAACCTAACAAATGATGATTTGTGAGGCTGATTTGATCAAGGAGATGAAATCGAACCATTCGGGCCACGCCCTCTCCGCCAACTTCCCATCCACTCTCCGCAACATCCATTATACAATTTTCGACGAGCCTTGTCGCGAGTGCACCCACACTAGACTTTTCTCTAGTATGCTTTCTCCATCGTAAAATGTTTTTCAAAAGTTTAACTCGTCTTGCTAGGAATCGCCGTCGGGCAGGGATAGCCTCTGGGTTAAACGTGGGTGGGCCCTGTTGCACGGCTTTAAATTTGGCCAGGAGGTCTTCGGTGTCAGAAATGGCTGACTGAAAAGCTGTCACAACTGTTCTCAGCAGGGTCTCCAGAATGTCAGATACATCAGCGACATGTGATACAATTGCAATGCAAACATACCTGGAGTTTGCCGTTAACCTCCTCCACGCTAGCCTCAATCTCTTCGGTGAGATCTACAACACGCTTAACATGTTCTTCCGAATACGGGTCTAGCGCTCCGGCTGCTGTAACTGCTACAAGTCTTGGTATAACAGCTGTTGATATCATCGATGCCACGAGATCGCCATCTGGACCAAGTTCATTATCTTTCGGCCTTGAATACGCATACAGCCCTGTATACCATTCGAAGCTATCTAAGCTTCTCGGGTCCTATCGGGTAAAAAAGTTACCACAGCTACAAAAATAACATCGAGGACAACAATAGCGCACCTCAATACAGTCCCAGTCAACCATCTCCAACCGTACCCAGAACTCCCATACACTTACGACGCCCAATCCGCCCCATGCTCCAATATAGCTATCCGCGTAACGCTCTCGCCACAAGTTCCAGCGTCCTTTGCCTGGATCGATGAATTCTTCTGCACGTACGTCTGCTAATATACCCCTTCTTTGAACCACGAGAGCCTTTCGGGCAGAAACATATGCAGATTGGTCAAGCGGGGGAAGAGAAGAATCTGTGGAGTAACCCTCTTCCTCGTTGTCTTGCTCAGAACTGTTAAATCTTTTGACTCTTGACTGTCGTCGGAGATTGCGCGCTTCATATCTTTGTCGCCTGAGTACAGCAGAGTGAGGTTCAGAGTTGGTCCGTCCCACATCGTCAGCTGCGTTGTCTCTGCTTTCAGAAGACGAAATGGGTAAAGGCCCCAGAACGACAGAGAGGTCGTCCTCGTCCTCCATACGCCGGCGGGTGCCAATCATCTCAAAACGTTCTTGCAGGAGTGAGACATGCTCTTGTTCGAGCTTTTCAAGGAGAGGGTACTGGAGTATTTATAGTGGGTCATCCATGTATAAATGAGCAGCTTTCAGACCGACCTTTTCATCTAGAAAGCCTGCGACGCCCTCTACCCACTCTTGAAAGCTCTCAAACCATGCTCTTTTGTCTTCGGCCCTTCCTATCATCTCTCGCATCTCAAGTTCTCTACTATCCACTTCGGCACGTTCGTTGGCAAGGGATTCGAGGGCAGACGTATCATTTGCGTGCGAAGTTGTCAGACGACTGAGATGTTCAGTGAGGCGTATTATGGCAGGAGTAAGTGTGGGAATCGGTGTAGCCGCAGGGACTGTTTGAGTAATCAGAATTATTTGTGGCGAAGATAAAAAAGAAGTGATCCTTACTAGGCGTAGGTTTATAAGTTTGCTTAACCCTGGACGGCGAAGGAGATGGTGAACTTGACCGCAAATGACCGCCTCGACGCAGTTGTTCTTTTTCCCATTCTGCAGACTCTTCGTCCTCGTCTTCTCTATCAATATAGTTCAAATCGAGTTGACTCAGGGAATGGCCAGAAAACTAACGCATCAGCGATCATCTCTTTCATTGCTTCTCGTTTTTTGCTAGCCTCTAACTTGCGGGACTTCTTGCCTAATGCAATCCTTTCTTGTGCGCTGGTGTACTCCGAAAATTCTTGATGTGTGAGTTACTTGACCAAAGTTGGAACGATAGTTGAGCATACCATCATCGCCTTCCCCAGTTTCATCTTCTTCCCTCATTAATCGACTTTCTGGATGAGGGCCTTGAGAATCGTCACTCCTGTGCACCACCGATAGTGATATGTAATCCTCCCCACTTGCGTTCCCGATTTTTCGTAGATGTTCTCGTCGCTCCTTCACATGTTTTACCGATGACTCAGTTGGGATGATAGCTTCTGCTGTAAATTGACTAAGCCCCAAGAAATCGTTTATGAGGACTTTACTTACGGAACGCATCTGGACTTTCAAAGGACATCATGGAGACATCCTCTACGTCTATGGACATATCAGCGCCATATGGGTCTGACGCAGGGGGCGCCCTTGAGCTGGGTGTACTAGCTTTCAGCTCTTTCAAATACGCTTCGTCGTAAGCTGGGCTCCGATTAGGGGAGATTGTCGCCTGCTCCAAGCTGAGTGACAGACTAGTGTAAGAGAAACATGAGATTGACTTGATAGTTTCGTGAGTGATCATTCCACTAACGCGGGGTGAGTTCCTAAAGTCAACTTTCGGCTCAGACTGGACTTTTTGACCTGAAAGACCTCTCCAGCACCCTCCTGCATTGTAGTTAAAGTCAGATATTCGTCTCGTCTGAAAGATCATGATAATGGGCACCTCATCTTCATCGCCACCAAAACTAAGTCGCGATTTCGGCTGTGCGCGTTTGACTTTGCTTTTCAACTTGGCAGCTAGAATACTAGGTGATTCGTCCCCCTTTCCTTGACTTCCCTTCTCTAAATCATTTTCTGGTGAGTTCGGGCGTATTCTTTGCGCTGATTTAACTTTGGAACGCTTGAAGACAACAGGTGGCGTTGACTCCATGACTCCATGTTCAGGCCGAGCAATGATTCTGAAAACAGCGTTGGGATGGCACGTGATTTTTGAATGACCCGCCCGCCTAAAATTACCGGATTCCCACGCCTATTACTTCACCTCACGCGATGCCCATAACTGACAAACAGCGACCACAACCGCGACCAAGGCCTAAACCCAAACTGCAGACAGCACCATCCTCAGAAGATGCTACCTCATTGAACTCTTCACCGACCATCGTGCCAAAAACAGCCATTATAGAAATAGTAGATGACGACGAGATGTTCATGCGCAACCGAAACCGGACAGCCAAGGTTTGGACAGCATTAGAGAAAAGAGTCAAAGGTAGGTACAGACCAACCCAACTATGGGATACATATCTCATCACAAGTGAAGCAAAGGAGGCTCTATATGAGGATAGTGAAGATGAGGAACTGCTGAAAACGCCCTTACGCGGGAAGTCCAAACGTAAGAAAGAATCCTCACCCTGGCAGGGCAAGAAAGTCATAGAACGGTGAGTTACACTGCTCATCATCCGCAAATCCCGCTATCGCCCTCAATTATCCCTCTACAAGTCTTCAATCTGTCGATAATCTCGACGACGACGACGACGACATACAGGTCAACGGGGTCTCCTCGGCACCACGCGCCCCTCAAATACCTAAGCAGAAACGTCAGCGCACCCGTTCGCGATCGATTACGCCTCCACCTGAGATTCCACAATATGAGGTCCAATATGCGCGTCGCTTGGTCAAGTAGGCCGCGTTCGCGTCACGTATGTTATCTTAGCTCACTTTTCATCGATCTAAAGTCACAAACTCAATGTGCCTCAACGCACCGCTTCTCCAAATTTCGACGATGCTAATGATGACGACGCTGATATGTTATTCTCGAACCCTGAACTTGCGCAACTTGCCCAGTCTGTTGCAGCAGAGCGCGCGAGATCACGAGCATCTTCAAAACCTGACATTAACGAGCCTGCCGAAATTGTACACATAGCTGTGAAATGGCAGCCCCACCCGCTTAATCCTGATGGGAAGGAGGAGTTCTTTTTTTTCAAGATGAACCGTGTACATAGTTTTCGTTTTATTGGAACATCTTTGAACTCACACGAATTTGCAGGATGACAACTTTCAAGATCTATTTGAAGCAACGGCGGAAGATGCGTCCATCCTTACGAACAACTTGATCGTGAGCTACAACAACAAACGTATATATGCATCTGTGACACCAAAGGCGCTGCAAATACGAGGTGAAGCCGAGCTAGGTCTGTTCAGCTCCATCATTAACTGTCATACATGATCTAACTGCTTGATTGTTGTATAGTGGCATGCGACAAGGTGACCTACGAACACATTCGATCCCATCCCGTCAAAACCACTGACCCAGTCTCACTCAATTCTGATGAATCGTCCGAACCTGGTGTGTCTTCCGGTGGCGAAGCGCCTCCTACATTGCTGCATGAAGAGGATGCTAGTGATTCCGATGTTGAGGGTGACACTTTCAAGCTGACGCTACGTTCTGCAACTGTGGGGAAGGACATTACGCTGACAGTACGACCGACAACGAAATGTGGCTCCATCGTCAAAGCGTATTTAACAAAGGCTGGGGTAGCGGATCAATACCCTGAGATCTTTGCAACTGTTGAAGGATCGCCAAGCAATCAGAAAAAGAGCGTGAAACCAGGGAAGGACCCTCGCCTCTCAATCGATGGAGAACGGATGGAAAACGGCGCAGAAATTCGTGACGCCGATCTGGAAGATGGAGATTTGGTGGAAGTTGTAGGGCTGTGAGTCCCAGGTTGGCTTTTCTGCTTTCCTTTAGACTATTCGCCTACTATTCCTGTTTAGCTTCGGCATCGCTGTCTCATACACTAGATTAAATACGCTTAACTATCGCTTCCTACATCAATAATCACCATAGTGGAGAAGCCAGAAACGGGGCGCTAATAGACATTAATTAACGGTCACAGGGTGTGAAGGTTTTGTAGTATGAGGGGCGAAAATAGTTTCGGGGCATCATAAAATCTGCTCGCGTCTTACTGCCAGCCACCGCTCGAATTTCTCACCAGAATCCGGGCGTTATTGACGAATGCGCGAATGAGTTCGTCGAAGGCGTTTCGTTCGTGCTCAGGTACATTAGGGTCACTACGTGTCTTAGCCGTTGCTTCGAGAACTTCTGAGTGAGCAAACTCAAGTTCGAGCTCATGAAGAATTTGTGGCTTTTTTATCACGCGTTTTGAGACATTAGCAAACAACATAAGAATTAGATATAGGAAACATACAGGAGAGTTTGGAGATGTCGACGTGACTTGTGTCAGGTCGATATTGAATTCCTCATGCGAATAGCTCATTCGGTCTTTTCTCCTGCTGTACACAGGGCTGCCGAGCGGATGTGATACTACCAGCATAATCAGGGATCAGAATTTTTCATGATAAATGTTTGTATACAACGCAAGGGTTATTGAAGAGGGGTTTGGCTTACCTGGTACTTCCAAATTTACGCTGACTCTCCAATCAGCTGCGCGTTTCGGAGAATAAATATTCAGATTTCCTAGGCGTATTTTGCGCATGCAAGCAGCGACAGTCCCGGTCTTCTCATTGCGCGTCACCCGGATTTTCTCCCTGTCTTGTTGAGAGTCGGACTGATAAAATGAGTCGACGAGAAAGAGATGTGAATAGGCGAGCGGGGTTGCAGGGTGGGAGGTTTGTGAGGAACTTGTCTTGAGGTTGTTGAGTAGAGAATTGTAATGCTTGTGCTGGTTCTAGGTTACCGGCATGAGGCTCAGCCACTGAGCAGTCAAGAAGTACAACTTACAACAGACATATTGGACTCAAAATGGCAGTCGACGGTGTCGGGGGCAAGTACTGGCAAACTTCCTATCAGCGAAGGATATGAATTTAGAGTAGTAAGAAAGATGTACTGCTTTCAACAAGTACCGGAAGTGCGATTCTCTGTCCAGTACCCTTGTCTCTCAGCACGCCTACTTTTGCCTCGACCTCTATAGCCCCACCGATGTCTGGTTTTGTCCTTATCATATGGTGTACAAAATCAGCAACCTCCTTGATGAATTCGTCGAGGGGTTCGACACCGAGAATAGAGAGCGAAAGAGGAGGAAGAGCCTCGCCCATTTCGCCGTTGGTATGCTGCGAGTAAGGAGGCTGTAACGTAACTGCGGCAGGAGAATGAGTTACTCGAGCGCGTTTGAGTGGCGAGGGTGACGATGATCGAGGCATTATAATAGCTATGGTGCAATTATGGCAATCATGGTGACAAGTAAAATCCAAATCCAGTATTAACAATATTATGTTATAGCAAATCAGCCGTAGTTTGCGAGCTGGATCACCCGGGTACTCGAAACTCAGCCCTTAGTTGCTTAAATGAGAGAAAAGAAGGAAATATGAATAATTCGTCAAGTTAAACAGTTTTTATTATGTTCAACGAGCTACTAATTTGGAAGGATATCCCCATTCCACTCACGATTCGAAGAACATTTGGAGACCAACCTTGATGTTTTAATAAGTAATTTGTACCTGGAGCAAGATCATACATAAAGTTATACCTTGTGGGAGGGCCCGATGGGGGAGGAGTTGTTCAGTTTCGTGGTATCCAGAGCAAGGCCGAAGATGGTCTTCACACCGGGACGAAGTTGTTGTGAGTAGCCTGTTGAAGATCGGTGATAGTTAATTTCTGAACGGAAGGGAATGATATAAATGGAGATAAGCGCACTCAGACCAATAACACCGACGTTGTTGATCTTAGCCTTGAAAGAAGAAGCACGGTCTAAGGCACTGCAAAGAGTTAGACTAGGAATCCAGGGGAAAGGATTGAAACTCACACTTTGGTGCCAACTTCAATGGCGACACCACCGTGGGTGGCATTAGTGTCATAAACTGCCTTTGCACCGGCCTCGACATCCTGATGAACACGATGGTAGTAGCTCGTAGAAAAGCTGCTAAAGTTCTTCGTCGCCTGAAGGGTGATGGCGTATTCCGGAGCGTTATAGCCCAACGCAGCAGCATAACGGGTGAGCTTGCCGTCGTTGATGTCGTAGGCGGCTTCAGCACCAACAAGGAACCCATCACGAGCGAGGACCGTGTCGGCGGTGAAAGTTGGACTCTGAAAATCATTAAAAAGGTCTTCAAGTGCGAAGTTACATTCCAACCTTGATGAACTCCAAAAGACCGCGAGTATGGACGCCAGATTGCTTATAAGCCGTGGCAAGACTTATAGCTTTTGTGCCTTTTTCGGGAAGAAGGGAAGTATTTAGGTCAACCTTAAGGCCTTTAGCAATCTGGTTCTCGATTTCGACTTTCGTTGAGAGTGTGTTGGAGGTACTCCAAGTTTGAGTGATAGTTAGACCGTGTTTGATGTCGGACCATTTTCCCTCGATATCACCAACGATGAGATCAGAGTTAGAAGGACGGTTACCGTTGACCTTGAAAGAGACACCCGAAGGGGTGTTGGTTTTGACTTCAAGGCTTCCTCCGTTAAAAGGGTAGTCCTTTTGGAGTAGGTCATTGGAAGATTTTCCGAGGTCCTAAAGTGTATAAGACAGGAGTAATCTCAAGAGGTCAACGAAAAAGATACCTTCCAGGAAGGGGGAACGGGCTGGGGAATGGTCATGATGGTTTGCGTTCAAAAAAAAAGTTGCACTTGCTGTCGTCAATCCAAATTATGAAGGCGACTACCGTGAGAAACTCATCAATTTATGGAGCAAGTCGGGTCATACCCGCCACGTTCAAGGAATTTGAACAACAATCGCGTAAATCAGCCTAATACTTATGATCTAAGTAAACGAAATATGCTTGCATGTCAATATTCCGTCTTTCCATCACATCGAGTACCTTAGAGATTTGTAAGTGTAGGAGCGTGGGACTGTTCTGTTACTTGTGTAAGTGATACTGTATCTTAAGCACGTGAATGTGTCCCTGCTCGAATCGCATCCAACAATAGGAGGCCTTCTGCATTTCTTACGAGCTTAACAAAACATTGTATGTCCAGTGGGATGTGAGTAAGTCCTTAAGCACGGTGACTATGAGAATGAAACGTTGGGCGACGCGTCTTTCTGTGATCAGAACGCGTTATTTGCACTTATTTAGGTCTTGTTCGAAGAAACTGGTTGCGATCACGGCTGTTGTCCCTCCCTCCCCTCTCCTCTTCCTCGTCGCTGTGTATCATGGTCTCGCCAAACAAACCTCCAAGTCCACCACCAGGATCGACTGATGTGTTTTCCCTCGCTGACGAGGATCTTTTAGACGGACTCGACTTCATTAAAGAGGTATGCTTTAGTTCCCTCTGTCGTGCTCGTACTCAGTCTCAGCGATCTCGTAGATCGGCTTTGGCAACTGGGGAAGCGTCTGGTTATGCATACCCAAATACAACAAGTGTTTGTCTGGCACGGGCAACTTAGCCAATGCTTCAGACCAGCTGATCGCCGTCAAGCTCGTGCATCGCGAGAAAACATCGACAGCAGCCGCCCGTGTCCGTTCCCTGTCGGTCTTTGCTTATTTGTATAATCCTTTCGAGTGCTGACGCTTTTGTATGATAGATGGAATGAGATGAAAATCGTTAGCTCGTTTAAGTCTGATCCTCATCCTTCCATTATTCCCTTCCACTCTTTCGTCATCACCCCGAAGTTCGCGTTAATAACTATGTATGTACCGTCTATCACCCTCTGGAGCCTATGCGATACGTTTCAGTCGAAATGACGCGTCGATGAACTCATGACTTGCATACGTTCATGGGCTCCGTCGATCCACGGCACTAATCAACACTCTGCTAGGACATACATCCCCACCCTCATACCTGTCGAGGTTGACGAGATGAAAGCTCGCGAATGGTTTCATTTTCTGTTATCTGCCGTTGAGTTCCTTCATAAGCGCGGCGTTGTTCACAACGATATCAAGTACGACCTTCCATCAACTTTGTATCGAAAGCTAACTCGCGACGCAGGCCAGCGAACATTCTGATATCACACAAGAATATTCCAGTCCTGGTAGACTTTGGCTTCGCGGAAAGATACGACCTAAAGTCGAGCACTGCATTCCATAGCAACCTCTCTTACGGTACCCCTCAGGTGCGCTGATAGGATGGCGACAAAGCAATCTTCACACTTAGCACCTTTACATTCTCTCCCAACAGTACCTTTCACCGGAACGCGCTCGCGGTTTACCGCATGACACTCGAAAGTCGGATATCTGGTCGCTTGGCGTGACATTTTTCGAGATCTTAATTGGACGGACGCCATTCGAATACTCGGATTGTGAGCAGCTCGACAAAAAATCCGATCTGGAGCGGTATTGGTCTCGTACAGTGAGTCTCTTTACTCTTTTCAACGAACATTCCTTAGTCCGTGAATCACAGCTGCGAGGTAAATGGGTCGGCGAGTGGACAATGTCAAAAGGGATGGAGCGCATGTTGAGACGAATGGTAGCGCCTAATGCAGATCTTCGTTGTACGTCAACACAAACTCTGAACGACCCATACTGGGCATACCGCAAAGACAAGAATTACTCCACTACACATAGTGAGTGGCTACCAATGCTGTGGATCGTTTTGATACTAACGATACTCGCAGGACGTTCCTCTAGCTATAACTCCTCTATTGTGTTCGAGAGGGACATGTCGAAGCTGGTGGGTGAGAAGCTACTCCCAAATCCCCCAGGTCTTGCGCCTGCGGGCGATTCTTCGAAGGAAAAGGATCATCATTCTACCCAAATACCCCACCTTACGAGAGCCAAGTCGCGAACCAAGGTCTCTGCCAAGAAATGTAAGTGTTCTCTCCCTCTTATCATGCATTCTTGAAATATCTATTCCTTAGCGCCGCGCAAACGTGCTCCATTCGCGGGAGAGTTGTCACCTATCAAGGGCTCTCCAAGGAAGTCGCCATTCTCAGTTGCGGCAGGCAAGGAGAATATCAGAACGTTCAACGCTATTGCAGCTACGGCTACTGCCGCTCGCAAACCACTTGGAGTTGTCTCGCCTAATGGTAATTTGCCAGAACCCAAGCTTGCCTTAAAGTCTTCAAGGAACCGTGTCTTGGGTGACTCGACTGCGCGAAGTAAGAATGTAGATCATGCGAAGTCGAAAGAGTTAAGACTGAGAAAGGATCTCGCGAAGGATCGTGTAAGAGAGTGGGAAAGAGAGAAAGAGAGGATGAGGGAGATGCAAAGACTAGAGGAAATCGAACGCGAGCAGGACGAGAGAAGAGAGAGAGAAGAGAAAGAGATGGACATTAGACCAGCTTCCGAGGAGATTCGGCCAATTGGAGCGCCTGTCGAATCTCCCGCGCCGTCTTTTACTACGGGTGCGGCTTTATTCCTATGAGGAGAGTAACTGCTAACTGAATAAGTAGAATCTTCAGAAACACCTATGCGGACTTCTGCCAATCATTCGAGTCTTAGCGTCTTCAAACATAGCATTCGCAAATCCATAGACAAGACTGTCAAGTTATACAAATCATCCACGATAGCGCAGGCAACTGGAAAGTCGACACCCGTGGTGACACTAACAGCTGATGCGGCAGGTGTAGGAACGTCGTGGCCAAATAGTGACGATGGAGAAATCTGGGAACATGACATTTTTCTTCATAACGGTAAGTTCATACTGTAACACATCGCAAAAATCGTTCATAGTGCCTTTCAGCTCCTTCCGGCCTCCCTTCAGTACAACAGGCCGTTCGCGACGAGCGCATCGCAGCAGACACTAGGATGGACCGAATGTCAATGTGGATGCGTAACGTTGAGAGTATGCATACTCTACAACCCCTTCAGTTTCGTTCCTGACATGATATATTTATCACAGAAGTCGTGGAAGACGCAAGACAGACTTTCGCATCGTCATCGATAAACGAACTGACAACCCTTCCTTCTTTGCCTGTTTCGCCTCTCTCCCGTTCCCGCAGTGGAACTCGCCGATCTTCACGCTTGCCACGTAAAGCTCTCGCTGCTAGCCAAATTTTTGCAGCCGAGAACAACGAAGATCGGAGTACGTTCGACCTGTCCATGATTACAGGTACATATGCGACTGCCGATGAATCATCGAACCATGCGGCGGTTGAGAGTAGCATCCAGCTGCAGATACCTGAGATACATACCCCCTCGAGGCAACGACGTCGCGCGACCGTATCCATCTGCTCACCGTCTCCAGATATAGCCTCAAAAATACCTTTGAGCGTTGACGTCGAGATGGGATCACCCTCGAAACGGAGGGAGAAAAGTAAATCTCATGGAAATCTCTTACAGTTACATATAACTCCGGTCTCAATGCTTGAAGCAGAACTCGATAAACGTAAGTGATCCTGGTAGCTAAATCGGTCTCACTAATTAAATAAACCTACCTCAGCGGAGTTACCTCCTTCTGCCCACCGCCTATCGCAAGTTTTGGATAGTAGCTTGTTTATCGCGCCACCATTAAGCCCCCAGCCTGCTTCCAACGCTCGCGAAGATGAAGACATGCAGGACATGTCCATCGTCCATGGATCAGCATCCTTCAACGACTTGACGTCATCGCCCCTCCATGTTGAACCCTACCCTCCAAGGAAACTCAATGTACCAAATGAACTTCCACTTGATACGCCCAGCCAGCGCCGCGTCGAGGGCGTCTACGACCGATTTCTCATGGCTACCTCGGGCGTGAAGCGTCTTGGCAAGGGTTATCAGTCCGACAATGTTGGTCCAGTAGCCAGTGTTCCTCTGAATGCCAAGACGAACGTTCCCCGTATGTTCCACTCAACAAGGCGTAGGCCGATGCCCCCACCTGTCTCAAGCGAAGACCAGAGGCTCACAGTCTCGGTCGACGAGCTTGGCGTTATCGATCGTTCGCCTAATCCCCATCCTTCGTCATCAGGGCACACAGTATTCAAGGACGATGAGCACTCAACAGCTGCGTTTGTACGACGTGCATTCAAAGCCATTGTCCCGGTCAAGGCGACCTCTAGAAGGTTGTCGCGCATTGGTTAACTCTCATTTTATCGTGATTTGTTCCTAAATATATTTGCTTCCTCTACTTCTGTAGGTTTGGTGCACTTGTACGAATTCTTTGATGCGCTCATTTTGCATTATCTTTTCATATCTTCCCTTCCCATGCGCTTACCCTTGCATTTGTTATAAGCTATCAACATACTTCCTACCGACGATCATCCATTCTACCCCGCCATCCTTTGGCTACTCTGGCCACTCGCTAGCTGTTGCTTTGCTGTATATTTTTGCTGTCACACTTAAACTGCTTTGTCACGATCTTTTACGATACTTGCAGCTTGGCTTGCAGTTTCACGAAACTAATGTCGAACTTCTTACCACCAGCTACATGAGCAGCGTAGAGTCGAATAGCTCATGTCTACATCGTTTAAGAATAACCATTGATAACCACCAAACGTTTTAACGAACCAGTTTGAACTCCTGTTCCATCGATTGACGTAGTCGAGTTGAAGCTGTTCAACAAATGGCCTATAAGGATACTTAGTCTGTTTGGACAAGTTCAATTGGGAACCGAGTACTTGCTTCCTTTATATGTATATCTCAGGCAAGTCGAAGCACTATTAACCATGATTTTTGTTTCTTGATTCTTTTCTACCGATTCAAGCAGCGGGACCCAGTGTCCCCTTTTCGACCACAAGAATCTTCCCAAAGATGTGGCTTCGCCCGTCAGCCCGATGAGCTCTCATATTAGCTCACATGCCCCCTGACGAACAAAGACACTAAAATGCCGAATAACTACTATTCCAGGCTAAAGACCTACTGAGCCGGAAGTTGGTCCCTCTATTTGTTTCCGCACCCATCGCTCACTTGCAAATGATCCACCGTATGGGCGAGGGAAGACATGTCCCTTCAATAGACGAGTCACATCGCTGAAAAGCGGACTTTCCGAGTTATCCAGGGGTAGCCCCGACATCATCAATACATCTAGAGTCCAGAGTATCTTCAAGGATGCCCAGACTGTGCATTCCATGTTCCCCAGGGGCGGCCGCTAACCAGTTTGACGAAGTCCGGGCTCCTGTATGTGATTCTTCCCATATCGCAGAACGCTTCTTATTGTCACTAGGACTCTAAAGGCGCCCGGGAGGATCTAAGTCTTGAGAGGCCCACCGCCAACGAGTACACGGGCGAGGCAGCAAGAGAGTTCTTAAAAATTCTCGAAGCGGTTGCACAGGACATACCCATTCCAGGTGTCAGTGAGGCTGTCAAGATTGCTACGCGTCTTGTAAAGGCTTGTGAGGTCAGCGCCGTAATTTTCAACAGACAGACTACCTGTTAACGTTCATTAAAGGAAAGTCACGCAACACTGGAGAGGGCTGAAGCACTAAAACTGCGAATTAGGACGCTTGTGATCGTTGTGGTCAACCAACTCAAAGCAAAGAAACCAGACGAGGTCCGAGAGAAGCTCGTCGACGACATAATTACTCTTCAACAGTAAGTGTCTTATTTAGATTTCACTTGCCTGTAGATAGAGTAACTCGCCTACAAGTGAACTGAAATACATCGAAAAGAAACTTGACGAGATTGCCTCTCAACACTTCCTACTCCTCGTATTCTTTAGGAGCCTCAATGAGGAAAAGATACAAAAGTGCGTCGACCGTTTGGATGGTTTATTGGAACGATTCACTGTAAGTGTGTATAACATCAAACGGACGCTATCTGAATAGATTTCCTTCACAAATTTGAAGATAGCGCGACAGATTGACCATGCAAATATCCTCCATAGCTTCGAGAATGAGATTATCGGTTTCTATGACGCCCAAAAGAAGACTCTCGATGACATGCATGATATGGTGGCCAACATGAATGTTACCATGGATGATGTCAAGGCGATCTTGAAAGACAACGCAGTAACAACAGCAGGGCCTTCTGCTTTGCTACCGTTCAACGAAAGAGCAGTCATACCAGCAAATACAAACCTGTTTTACGGTCGTGATGAACTCGTTACTAGTTTCGCCGCGCGCCTGGTTGGCATCACGGACCTCCAAAAGCGTCACATATGCATTTTAGGGCCTGGAGGAATGGGTAAAACTTGCACTGCCTTAACAGTCATGGCAGATCCAGATGTAATACAACGTTTTCCCGGAAGTAATCGGGTCTGGGTGCCTTGCATAAAAGCGACCTCCATTTCATTCTTTTTCGACCTCCTATCCTCGTCGCTGGGAATTACGAGCAAGAAAGGAAAGGCTGTCGACAGCGTCTTATCCGCGCTACGGTCTGCCGATCCACTCATCCTTTTACTTGATAACTTTGAGACTCCGTGGAACATAGATGGTGGACGATCTGAAGTTGAGCAGATGCTCCGCGATATGGATCGTATCCCTCACGTTACCCTCTTCGTCACGATGCGCTCTTCTGTTCCTCCCTGTAAAGATCTTCACTGGCATTCGGTTAGTCTTAGAGCCATCAACGCGGAAGCAGCACGGCAACTTTACTCCGCAATTCACCCGGAGGGAAGTACAGACCCTCAACTACGTGAACTCTTGGAGATTGTCGGATACATGCCTCTCGCCGTCACTTTAATGGCGACATCCGCAAACCTGACAGGTCTCTCGGCAAAGGCGCTTGCGGAGCAGTATAAGAAAGTAGGGCCGACCATGCTGGGCCATGGGTCCGATGCCGAACACAGCATGGAGATCTGCATCACCCTTTCCGTCGATAGCCCACCCATGAGACGACACCCAGAAGCCCGTCGGCTTCTTGAAGCTCTATCGATGTTACCAATTGGTACTACGTATCACATGCTTGCTACATGGTGGGCGCGTGATATAGCGAACGTGACAGGCGCCCTGGAGGTCCTACGCGAAACATCACTAGTCGAACGACGTGACTCAACATTCTACGTTCTCCCAGTCATACAATCCTATGTGTTACATCACTCCCGATTCCCAGAAGATGTGCAAATCTCGATGACAAACTCAGCTTGCGACTTTTTGGAACAGCATCGGTCAGCTCCTGGTGATGAGTCCTACAAAGAGAATGCTGTATTGTTAGTTGAAGAACATTGTAACCTACAATCGGTTCTGCTTCGGGCACAAACGCCTTCCACGAAGTTGGTCAACGTCCTGATTATCCTCTCGAAATTCCAAGCCTCGTATCGGCCATGCACGATTGCGGTCAGACACGCTATGAAGCTTGTAGCCAAGATGGAAGATAATGCAGGTCTTTATGCAGCCACTCTCTCCTGCTACGCGGCCATATGTCATAATCTCAACCGATACGAGGAAGCTCATAAACACTTTTTAGCCGCGCGAGAGTTGTTTCTCTCCGTGTCCGATATCAAACAGGCCGCCGAATGCCTCTTAGGGTGCGTCAATGTTTATCATTATGACCACTATGTGGGGGCATCCAGCAAAAAGTCTCTCATCGCTCAAGCACAATCTGAGTTTGAATCCATTGAAGAAACGCGTGGGATTGCGCTATGTTGGTACCATTTAGGAGCCACCGAGCGCAGACAAGAAGCTCCTCGCAAAGCCCTTGACTGGCTTTGCCGTGCAAGGGACAAATTCACAGAACTCGGAGACCTCAAAAATGCCGCCCGATGCTCATACGAAATCTCCTGGTCGTACTTTCGAATGGACGATTTTGATGGAGCTAAGACCTGGGCGGAATCCGCTGTTGAAGGATTCGAACGTGCAGGACCCTCCGAATGGGACTTGGACGCCGGTCTGATCCTAGCATATGCATTGAACGCCAGAGGGGAATACGCGGACATGTTTAAGATATTTTTTAAATGTCTTGAACGGTCTAAGGCCTGGGGGGCACCTGTACACACGAGCATAGCGTTGGAACACATGGGATTTGCATGGATGAAAGTTGGGAAGAAGGAGGATGCACGTGCCGCTTTTGAGGAGGCCTTGGGAATCTACCCATCCAACCCAAGCAGGAGCGACCGGGAGCGATGTCAATTTTTCCTGAGGAAGTTGGATAATCCAGAAGTAGTTCCAGACCCCCAGGAACGGGAGGTTTTAAATAAATTTTACCCTCCAGCGATGCTTGCTCAGATACTTTGATTAAAGGATATGTTTCCTCACTTATATTTGTTATGGCAAGTACTTAGTATGAACATATTAGAAGGTTCTCAAGTATTTCGTGACTGTCAACAGACAAGCTACAGACTGTGCGATTGGTGCAGAAGAACTGACGCCGACATTTATAGTCAGGTAATCGTACAAACAGCCCTATCAAATAATTAAAGGAAAATTTTGTGTAAAGGAAGGACCTAGTCAATTCAAAGCGCTATTCATGGATCACCTGTCAAATAGGGTTCCATTGCAGACCTAACCTAGAAGCTAGCACGAGCCCCATCGCCGCCTGAAACGGGTCTTCTTGCACAAGGCGTTCGTCGAGTACACGACGGATTATCACATCATGCGGGAGGTCGTGTAGATCAAAAGGTGCAAGTACGCCTAAGTGTTTTAGTGGAGTCGATGTCGGATCCAAGACAAGAGACGGAGCTTGCTGTGCAGGATCCACGAAACCGAGGGGAAGTTGTTGAGCCTGGGATAACTCTTGAGGCGGCAAGTCAGACGTTGTTGACCCTGCGAATATACGAGACGAGTAGCGATCTGAGTCTAGCGGCTGTTGTGTTATGGAACGGACTTGATCTGGGTACAAAAGTGAGAGTTTTGGCGACTGCCCAAGAGTAGGCTGAGGCCGCAATATATATGAGTGATTTTGGGGCGCATGATTCTCTTTGTCCATTGGATCTGAAAAGGTTCGGTTATAATCGCATGGAGATGAAAAATTTTCGGGTTGATGGGACGAGTTACTATGAGAAAAGAAAGGTTGAAAGAGCTTATAAGTATAGGGACAACCTTTCCCAGGATTCTGAGCTTTCCTGTTCAGCGTGGAATGTCTTGGAGCGCAGGCATTGCTGGATTGTCGGCCTACGAGCGCAGTATTGATACCTTTACCATGTGAATGATCGAGTTTTTCGGATGAACCTCTGGAGGAATCCAGTTTGCAGCTAGAAACTGAAGAGTCGTTGCATTTCTCGAGCGTTACATTCAAATGCTGTGGCGGCAAGGGGACCTTTGGATAAATCGTCCTGGGCTGATACATAAGAGGGACCATCGGACGCAATATAAATGTTGATGTTGGAGATACGCAATCTGGAGGCTGCGTTTGAGTAAGAGCTCGGGGAAGCGATGTGACAGCGGGCACGGATCGAAAAGGAGATTTCAATGAACCTAAAGAACCCTCAAGATGAACATCCAGATCATCCTTGAGATCCCTTGTGAACTGTTGCCTCGTCGTTTTTTCTGAGTGGATGACTTGTTGCTCTGAGCGCGGTTTGGGTACAGCGTCTGTAGTGAGAGTCAGCGAATCACTGTGTTCCTGCTTGAATACTGCTATTTCCTGCCGTGAAGGTTTGGATTTGTCGGTAGTCTGGGTAATTTTAGGCGTGCTTTTCTTGCGTTCGCGCATAAACCATGAAGATATCCATTTCCGAGTGCTTTCATTTTGTTATGCAATACTTTGTGAATGATAATATTAAGTGCATACATACAGACCAGTTCTCTCGCTCAGTGTCGCCAGGGCTCCTTTTGAGAGTACGCTAGAGACCGCAAAACTGTCTCTAAGAATGGATAGCTGTTCTTCAGAGGCGCGTACCACGCTGGGTCTTTTGCGTTCTGGGACGGGAATAGCGTCCATGATGATGATGGTAGTATCGTGTATAGATGTATGCCACCACGTGACAGGATATCATCGCAAAATTTGCAATTTGCACCAGTGGCAGGAGGTAAAGAGTGTACAGAATCTATGCTAATGAGTGTTGATACTATGCAATGCTATTACCGAGACTAAAAGAAAGGACTGCGATAAGAAATTCAGCACCAAAACTTGTCTGGCAATGTCAAGGCGGATCGTTCTCCTTTCTTATATATCGATAGGTAGGAATCCCTGGGCGTGTGCCGGATTTCCCTATCCCGCTTCCGCCGCCTAAATCGCCTCTATCTCGTTTCGAAATGTCATCATCACCTTTACCCGGCACTCTCGATAGTGTAGCAGATGCTTCGGAGGCAGTTCTCCGCATTTTTTTGGGTGCGAGGGCTAATCCACTGTTCTTGTTGGAGGCCTCTGATCTGGATATCTTCGCCTTGAGCCCGGGCTTCAAAGTAGGTACTATTTCCCGTGCTAGTTCTCTGACAAGCACAGCGCCATCGCCACCACCACGGCTTAACCGTTCTACAACGCCCAATAGGCCGTATTTCTCAACAAGCATGGCTCTATTTGGATGCGCTTCGCATACGGTCCGTAGAACGCGAAGCAGATTGAGGCGAACCACTGCTTTACTGTTCTCGCTAAGACGATCAATGATACGCTTGAAGAAAGCGGGGGATTTAGAAATGTTGATTATAACAGGTGAAGACATCCGCGCAATCTTAAGGAAGGGATCGAGGAGATTTTCGAAGGAATTAGCCTTGGATGTGATAAAGCACTGCAGCAGTGCGTCGGTCGCGTCTGGCTTCAACAACTCGTCTTCAACTCGGGCCGTTTCGTCTTGAAGCCTGCACACAACTTTGTAGTCAGTTCAAGATTACCATGACTATGTTAAGCTTACCAGGATAAGATGGATTCCAATGCGCTAACTTGAAAGTAGGGGTCTTCTAATAATTGCAGATACATCCGGAGTCCGTCATGCTGCCATAAAAATGTCCGGCAGCTTTTTCCGGCACTAGCTAGATCGCACAATATAGGCAAAGCAAATTGTCGAAGGGGCGAGCTCGTCTCGATAACACGCTTCAAGCAAGGTAGTATACCCGCTTGCGCAGCTTCTTCTTGCCGTATTTTGTTAAGTCGGCAAAGGTTGAAACATGTTTGAAAGATGTGGTTGGACATTTCCTTGATCGTATATGAGCGAACAGAGTCTCAATGTTGGAAAAGAACCACTTACTGCGCTATGTGGACCTGATGACTGTTCATCCAGGATGCGAACCAAAATCTCGATCGCATTCGCGTTCTGAAGGTCATTTAGAAGTGTTGCATTCATGGACAAATGTTTCACGGCTTTGAGCATTTGAACGAGACATTCAGGCTCAAGCAATTCACAGGCTCTCAGCAAACCTAGAGTAGAAATAGATCAGTAAGTATGGTGTCATCCTAAGCGTCAAACTGACGTCTGATAACTTTTCTCGTCCCTAAGGCATTCCGTACATGAACATCTGACTGTGAAACTTGTGTGAAAACCAATAGGATTTGGATGATCTTCGCCTTCATATCAATGGATGATGGTCCATTATTGCCCATAACATTCAGAAGCGCTGCAGTGAGCGGGTCTAAGAGCCCTTCACGAATAAACATTCTGCAGAAGTCATTCTTTGTTGTAGGGCTCTGGAGCTCGAAGACGCTTCCAATACCATTTAAGGCATGGACAATCAGCTCAGCTTGTTCTGTATAGTCCTCGTCTAAAAGGTCAACGAGAACTTTGAGCCCCCGACAGCTGAGCGATGGTAAGGTTAAGTAAAAAAAGGAACAGAAGGTGGGAACGCACGAGATAAACATCTGTAGAGTCAAGACAGAGGTGTGGCAGAGCAAGCGTATGAAATTTGATGCCTCTACTCGACAATCGGATGGGAACTTCTTGGATGTAAACTCTGTTATAATAGTGTTTTATGTTAAGCCACTGTTATATCAAGGAATAATTAGGCGGCACAAAACGCTCATACTTACCCATCATGACTGGTATGCCCCTACATGAGCATATCAGGATTTATTGTCTTCATATTACATGGGTCGACATACCCTATTAGACAAAAGCTTTCAAGGAAGCCAATATTTGCTGTTACAAGCTGTAACGACGATGTGAGGATAAGGGCACTCCGCTTTCTCTTCGACTACACACCATATTGATAATCTGCAGAAGCTTCAGAGTAACATCTCTTGAGCATCTGCTCTCCAATACCTCCAGGATCGCCAGCATCCCATGGGATGATACAAGCTGATTTTGCATTTCTGGGGTATCGTCTATGACGCTCAGCTGCACAATTATCAGCGCATCGTAAATAATAACAGGACGACCTAAGCGCACCAGTTGATTACAAGCATCTCGAAGCTGAAAATCGGGGGCAGCAGGGGTGAGCTCGTCGATAAGTTGATTGACCGTGCTGCAAAGCCGTGCATATTTGTCTCGTTGGAGATTGACTTCCAAATCATCTTCAGAGAATCCCTCGTCGATCTAGCCTACTTTAGCCTTCTGCTTCCAGTGCATGTGAAACGAAGACGCCCACTTCTGCAAACGGATCCTCGTCGTCTGAGTTGTCCCCAAGCTGTGTGACTGTCCTTCAGTTCGTATTAAGCGAGTAATGAGATTGATCCTACCCATGACTTGTTGGAAAGCCTAGTGTTTAACTGCAATGTCTGCACTGGCAAGCCTGTGGCTGTATGCGACTCCGAGTCAACCTTTTCGGCATGGCTAACACGATCTTAAAGGGCGTACTGGATCCATTCAATTTCCCGAATACATCTTCGTAGTCCTCGTCGTCATCTTCAGCATACTTGCCGAAAGTCTGGTTTTGAAGCTTTCGAGCTTCCGCTCGGCCAAAGGACCCTCCGCTGCTAGGAGTTGCGACGAAGGAGGGAGACCGAGAATGAGAAGCACGGGATGGAGCTGATGGTAGGCCAGAAGACAGAGGAGGACTCCGACCGGGACGAAAATTCGTCTGCGTTTGATTCGGCAGCGGTGCAGAAAGCGGCCCTGGCACCATGGGGTTCAACCCAAAAGTCTTGATATCATCGGGGTGGAAAAGTCCACGACGAAGGGAGTTTTTCATCTGATTGATAGGTTCCAGATATTTAACGAATCGCAGCCTAGTCTGACTCACCTTGAAATCAGCTACCTTTTCTCGCAACCGATCTTCGTCTTCCTCGACTGCCAGGTCTGAATAGTCTTCAACAATTGGTGTCATGTCTGAAGATGGAGGCTGCGCTAAAGGTGCGATATTTGGGCCAGGGCTCCGACTCGGTCGGATTGTTTGAGCATTATCTTCCAGCTCTTGCTTGTCGTCTTCCATAGAAGGCCGTTCCAATGCTATAAGCAACAAAATATTAGCGGCATATGAGCTCCTCGAGGTCATCCCAATTGCCGTACAAACTAAAGCCGACCTTGTAATTTGGTGAAAGAGATGCCTTCCTCAAAATCATCATCCCAATTGTCGGTTTGTTCTTCGGGCTGTTGCAATACAAATGATATTGGTTGTATCTTTTCGACCAAATTCATGCCCATCGGTTTTGCATTTGGCGCCGAACCAGCCTTCCATCCTATCGGCTTATGGAACCCCGAAGAATTGGATGGCACAAGAATTGATGGTGCAACGTCGAATGATGGTCGGGTGGGAGACTGTGGAGGCCCGTTTGAGCGATTTGGATGCTTTGAGGCCCTCGAAGGAGCTAAACGATTTGAAAAAAAAAAAGAAAAAATCAGATCAAATCAAATATTCTGTGGTTTCGGATATGGCAAACATTTCAATGCCTCATTCCATTCTTGTACCTTGAGTACCGCTTCGTCGTAATTATAGTTGCTCACAGGCCTCTTAGCTCCTTCTTGTCCTTCCTGCGCTTGTTCTGTGTTGTCCCTCGTAGGCTTTTGCCCCTCAGACATCTGTTTCCTAGTTGCAACCATCCACGGGTGCTTAAGAAGCTTCTTTGCCGATATACGGAGGTTGCAATCTTTCTGGAAGCAGTGATATAAGAAATCTTTCACGATCGGAGAAGCCCCTTCGGGTATTGGTGGACAGTCGTCCTGTACGATTCGAAAGAGAGCGGGCATAGGATCTAGAGTATGATAGGGAGGATGGCCTTCTAAAAGTTCAATAACCAAGCAGCCTACGCTCCTTTGTGCCATATGAATAAGAGCGAGAGATTCGACAGTTGAAAAGGTTGTATTACCAGATGTCAGATGCAGTCGTTGCCCCCGACTGTTCAATGACCTCGGGTGCCACTAAAACCACGTAAATGAATGCCAAAATCACATATTGGCCACGCACTCCAATATGGACTTCCAACAACAGCGTTATCTCTTACGCCCGTCGTAGTATTGCTTGCCACACCAAAGTCAGCCAGTTTGACAGTCCCGTCCTTGTTGGTCAGGATGTTGGCGCCCTTGATGTCTCTGTGGATGACACCTTGATCGTGTAGATAGACTAGTCCTTCTAAGACCTGAGATATATATACCGCCACAAGGTTCTCTGGAAACTTTCCAAACCGCTTAGATATGTTGTGCAAGGAGCCATTCTCGCAGAATCTAAGAGCCATAGGGTCAGGTTGACGAGTCATCAGAACGATTGATGCACATACTCGAGTATGATGTATAAATACTCTCGTGTTTTGACGAAGCCTTTGTATTTGACGATGTTCTCGTGCTGCAGACGTTAGACTTAATTGAAGTAGAACAGCATTCCACATACATTCAAATTCTTGAGCAGATCGATTTCGGACTGAGTATGTAAAATATCAGCACATGGGCACTAGCTCAAGTCAAGTCTTCACACCATGATCTCTCCGAGTTCAGTCTTTGGAATGTTGCTCAGCTGGATTTCTTTAACAGCCACTGTCTCTCCAGTCGCCCAATTCAATGCACCTATTGATCGTGTTTCTCTCAGCGCCAGCGTCTCAAGACGGCTGCTAAAAACCCACGATAGACCTGTCCGAATGCCCCTTTGCCGAGAGAGTCACCTAGTTGCTATTTGCAAGCATCACCCGACAGATTTACAGCACCAAGTTATCACATATACGAACATAGTCATTAAGAGACTTAGAGCTGCTAGTTTTCGCTGCCGATGTTGAAGAAGGTCTAGGTTTGGATGGCGTTGTCATGATGCGGAGATCGTTTGTTCGTAAGTGGAGGCGAATGGGGGAAGATAGGACGATAGCTCCAATTTAAAAGTGTTCAAGGAGAGACCTAAAGGGTATTTGAGGAGAAGGAAAGGAAGGTAAGGGCCAAAACGCGCTTTTTCAGTGGAAGTCGCGTCCGGCGCTGACCAGAAGTGTGTCCATATGGGTGGTAAAGGTGGTCACGTTGTCCATATTTGGATTCCTTGCTATTCATTCAATTTTGGTGCAGCCGCTACTTAGCCTGTACAGCAAAACTCTTTTATTCCTAGTACGATGGGAGGACTAGCATTGCATTTGACTAAGATTGCGTTATGTATGCTAATTTCATTTAACCCGGGCACAGTCAGGTACTTACGAGTAGATGCTAAAGGCCAGTCCGCTGTCCATTGGGTTCCTGTGCGTTATTACTGACAGATGAGTCTCGATGACAATCAAATACTAGGTATTTGACAATGCTCGGAGACGTGCATTATCAACTCATCACAAATAGATCATATAGTGAGGGCGAAATGTATATCGCAATATCCAATTCCTAGCTCAGACTAAGCTTACTTCTGGAATCCCATACGTTCATATTCTCTTGGGCCTGGTCGAAGCCGCCCATCTAACGGTAAACCACAGCAATTTGGTTTGTAGAGCGTGCGAACCATGAAGGGTTTGAATCACTGCTGGCGACCACCCATGTATCTCGTGGAAAAATGGGTTGATGTAATACGTTTTGTGTGTTCTGTAGGAAATATGGATTGAAAAATGAAACATTTTTCTTTCGGAAATATCTTGAGAAATATTTTAAATGTATCAAAAGTGTTTCTTGTCGAAATACTTTAAGTTTTTCAATTGATATT
>JABCKL010016754.1:0-25160 GCA_018851305.1 Calocybe cyanea
GTATATGTCGCGAGGCCCCCGGAACCATACACCCTGGTTGTGCGAACGCTCCATCTACGGTACCGTGCTTTTTATATAAACTGCTCTTCTCGCTTTTTGTCGGGCCGCCCGTGCGTGGGTAAGCTCTCATAGGCTCCCTCGACAAGCTGGGGAAATTTCGTCGTTTCGGTCCCGAAAAAACCTGCGGCGCGACTACGGAAGCGGGCTGTGAGACATCACTCAGCGACTTCTGATTGTTATGGGGGTCATTGAGGATCATGATGAGATAGTACACTAACGTCCAACCACTACAGATCACATCGTATCAGAGATTCAGGAACAACAGCAAATCCTTCAAGCGCTCTGGAACAACAGCCTTAGACTCGAAGTTGGTTATAGAGCCTAGAGATATATCCAGAAACAAGTGTAGCTTTGATTCTGCTGCATCACGCGTCGAAGATGCCGAGTTGATATTTATAGCTAATCGATGACTGTAACACGGGGATATTGACATTGCAGAAAGCTAGAAAACACAAGTGGGTCAGCTTGCAAGACAGGTGACATCGATGATCGATGTGATGATGGTCTACAGCGTGTATGATACTTTACTTTGAAATCTGTACCAGTTCGCCCGATCATTTGACCTGAGTGTTTGGAGCACGACTAGATACATTGATAGGAGCTTCAGCGTCAGAAATGTTGGCTGCTAACAAGTCCTTTGAAATGCTTGAAGGCGAGAGTGACAATGACTCCGGCACGATCGGAAGCCTTATTCACGAAATTTAGGTTGCATGACCATTACACCTTACACGCTTATGTGAGCTAATTGCTGACAAGCCCCACAAATATCTGCGCGTCCTCGGGATAAAAGGCCACCGTGAAGCCTTGTGGCAGTAGTCCTGGCTTTCCAAACTTCTGTAACGCAAGTTGCGTACTTGAGGCCACTAATTTCGAGGCAAAAAGCAAGCACAAGGCTTTTTCAGGTGGGTGTATGCGCTTTGGGTTTTGGATCCAAAAGTATTTCATCTGACCTGACATGCTTTGTAATTGATAAGATCTTTAGGTCCTTCTCTGCGAACACGTCCTCGAGTATGCCTCCCATCTTTAACAAGCCAACTGCCGATAAATACGACTATGTTCTAATTGGAGGTGGCAGTGGCGGATCTGCATCTGCCGTACGTTCCCATACATTGATCGTGCCATACAGCACTTAGCTATATTCTACATTGTAGCGTCGAGCAGCGTCTTATGGAAAGAAGGTTGCTGTTGTAGAGGTTCTCCCGAAACTTGGAGGCACTTGCGTCAATGTCGGTGAGCAGCCAAGTAACATGCAAATATGTATCCTTATGTCTTACACAAATCCTAGGCTGTGTTCCCAAAAAGGCGCGATTTAGACCTTCCCATCTTATATGCACGTCATTTTGACTTCCTTTGCACTATAGATTATGTGGCATGCTGCTGATTTGCAAGAAAGATTCGGCTCTCATGCTTCAGGCTACAAGTTCAAGGGCGTCGATGCTCCCAAGTTCGATTGGGCCTCGTTCAAACCTCAACGCGACGAGTACATCCGCAAACTTAATAGTATCTATCACAACAATTTCGAAAGAGAGCATGTTGAGTACCACCAAGGCTTCGGCCGCCTCCTTTCCTCAAACTCGGTGGAAGTCACACGCCCCGACGGTTCTCGATACACTTTGAATGCGGACCATATCACCATCACTAACGGTGGCACCCCTACCATTCCTTCCGATAACCAAATTCCCGGCGCGTCTTTAGGCATTGACTCTGATGGATTCTTCGATCTCGAAGAGCAGCCCAAACGCGTCGCGGTCATCGGGGCAGGGTATATCGCGACTGAACTTGCTGGCATCTTTCACACTCTCGGATCCGAAACGCATCTGATCATTCGTGGAGAACATGTCCTACGCACCTTCGATCCCGATCTTCAGAAGACGTTAACGCCATGGATGGAAAAGACGGGCGTCAAGTTCCATAAGAAGAGCAACGTTGTCAAAGTCGAGGGTGAGAAGGGCAAAACCTTGACTGTGCACACCGATAAAGGAGAGGCGATTGAGGTCGACACGGTACTTTGGGCCATTGGACGTCATGCTTGTACCAAGGATATGGGCTTGGAACAAGTTGGAGTCAAGTTGGATAATGCTGGGAACATCGTCGTGGATGAATATCAGAATACGTCGGTCAAGAATGTGTACGCCATAGGCGACGTTCAAGGCAAATTCCTTTTGACGCCCGTTGCCATCGCTGCGGGGCGCAGGCTTTCGAACCGGATCTTCGGCCCAGAGAAATTCAAAGATGACAAGCTCGATTATAACAACATCCCAAGTGTTGTCTTCTCGTAAGTTTTAAGTGATGAAACTTGATATATGCGCGGTCTCTGATTCATCAATAGGCATCCTACACTGGGCACGGTGGGACTCACTGAGCCAGAAGCGCGCGAAAAGTACGGTGATAGCGTAAAGATCTGTGAGTATATTTATACTGTAACAAAACATACTCTAACCACCCGAAAGACAAATCCACGTTCCGCGCTTTATACTTCTCTATGATCGATGAAGAACATAAGGAACCTACGATGTACAAACTGGTGTGCGTTGGTCCGGAGGAACGTGTCGTCGGCATCCACATACTTGGTTTGGGCAGCGACGAAGTTATGCAAGGTTTTGCCGTCGCTGTCAAAATGGGGGGTCAGAGCTTTCCTTTATGAATCAATGATCATTTAATAAACTTACGACATGTATTCCTTGATCCATTTTCACAGCACGCAAGCAGGATTTGGATGACACGGTCGCTATTCATCCCACTTCCGCCGAAGGTGAGGACCCTTTCAGTTCTTTATTCCCCGCCCTGTTCCCCGTGGAGTCCTTTTACTGATCGAAACGTCATAGAACTCGTTACCCTTCGTTAAGTCAATGAAGATCCTGAAAAACAAAATGTCACAAGCGAATTTCCTGTACTTTGTAGAATCAATAGATCATTCTTTGGTCCTTCCGTACTTGGCACCTTTCGGCATTTGAAATTCATCAATGAAAGTGGAAAAGGCAGTGATAAAATGTAGGACCCCAGCTACTACCGATTCATATATCATATTCTTCTGTCGTATTGTACTCACCATTGTGTAGCTTTGTTCAACGCCACGCAGTCCTTGGCGACTTGGCATCGATCCCTCACGGGCCGCTATAGCTGACAAACGTGTCTAGCGCGTACTTCTTTCTTCCTGACTTCGGCAGGCACGTACTCCTCCCCGTCTAACAACCACAGGATTCGCAGAACGGAAAAATAGGCTCGTCAGGACACGAATCATCGAACCCTATGTCCGTGTTTGATCCCTTCCCGTTCCAAGCCTAAAAGAATTTCAAACACAGCGCTAAGATGATCGTGATCCAACAGCGCTGATCGATGATGAAATATGAAATAAGAGATTTCTGGGGGAGGCTATGTAAAGGCTGTGTTTGTATGTAACGATTTTGTCTCATGACCTCCAAACGATTCCGACAAAAGGAGAATTGAAGAATGCCGGCTTACCAGCCATGGCTGATTCTCCAGCGAAGAGCGAAAATCCCGCAAGTGCGTTTCTGCCAGTGAAATCAGAACAATACTCTCAAAAGATGAATCATTATTTACCCCGCTTCCAGGGACCGCATAAAAAGACTGGAAGGGTCTCTGACGGCCCTGGCTTTATTGAAAATCAAAAGGAAATTGGGTGCGGAGTCATTTAATGCACTTTGGCAGGATCACAAGGGAACAGTCTCGTTCAGGAAGGTATTTGCATTCCATACTGGGTGGGGTTGTGTGGCATGTTGGACTGGCATCCGTGATTGGCGAAGGAACTTGACGGAAAACTGACACACACTGTACTGTACATATGCGATTAAAGGTCATGTGGAAAGGTCATAACGGTAACCTACGCGGGCGTATTAAAGATGTATAGGTATAGGCATCCAAGCTGTCCGATATCATCACAGTATAATAAATACAAGGAAGGGGAGAAAAGAAATAGAATATGATAAGGATAAGTCAATTAGCTTACCATCCCTCTTCACCCCTCTTACGTCCCCTAAAATTGCATTCCACAAGTAAAGGTGTGAGAGCCGCCTCTGGTTCGTCATAAAAATCCATGAGAGCCCAACCACGTATACGTGCTTCCTCCAAGGTGGCCTTCTTCTCTTCCGCCAAAGAGCCCTCGGGGTGCTGGTCATCGCCAGCCATATGATTCAGCAGCCATTGGACAAATCTGCTATTGACGCCTTCGACGCCGAGTCCCAGTTTCGGCCATCCAAACCCTTTAGCAACTGTAGGAGGCAAAGCGAACGGGAAAGAAGCGGCGGAAAGAAATGCGATGGATAGAGTTGGAACGGGCGGATTGTTGGGGGGAGGAAGGAGAATTTGGGTAGCGAGAGTGGTCTTTTCTGGTATTACCAAGAATGAGGGTAGGTTGTACCTTGCTCAAAAATCAGCATTTGTCGTGTAGGCCTAAGTGAAAGGTGATTCGCCTACTCACCAATCATGCGTTCGAACAAGGGTATCCTTACAGTTCCACGAAAAGCCATACTTTTCGCTATCAGGCCAGACAAGAGGATGTATACCTAAACCTTCCCAACCGCCCTCCCAGCCCTCCCCATTCCCACCAAACCGGCTGAACAGGACCACCTTGCCTCTGACTTCACCGAGGTACGGTATTCTGTTCTTGAAATACCACATCTCCCGCCCTCCAGGTCCTTTAAAGATCTCTTCATGAACCAATCTTGAAAAATCCAGGTAGGAATTTTTCGCGAAGTCTTCCTGTTTGATGGACATTACAATGGTCTCTTTACATGTTGACGGAGCTGTGAGGAAGTCGTGCACGGTAGAGAGAATCTCTTGAAAAGGTGTTCGCTCAGGGTATATTCCGTGGTAAGCAATGAGTCTGGAGTCGATGATGGCCAGTCGTACGTCTATAACGCGAATTCCAGATTGAAGTTGAGCGGCAAGTGGAGTGGTCTGTTCTTGACACTGGGAGATTGGCCAACCGTACAACGCCATGCTTTCAGATATCGGTGAGGCACCTGATCAAGACAAACATGCATTGATCCGTGACTTACGTATCGTGCGTCCCTATGATCTTGGATTGAGATACACCATAGGGATACTTTCATAAACGGCGTGCTTTACCTGGAAGGCATAAAGACGACAACGGTAAGGTGTCAGGCATTTCCGCCAAGAAGGAAGACAAGCTTCGTCTCGGGAATATAAAGAGCCTATGATGCGCTTTTGTGATCTAGAAACACAAGAGTCAGAGGCCTTTGTCTCGATACTAATGAGATGTACACACTCTGCTGAGGTAGAGCCTCCACGGGCATCCTTCCTTTACAGGAACGACGCGCCAAAACGCGCCGAGCGCTAAAGATATCCGTAAAGATAGCTTCTCCGGTTGAACAAGCCATTCCCCTGATTTAACGCCGACTTTGGGAGGATCACTGGCGGCTGTGAGAGAGAGTGAAAGGTCACGAGCCTTTTTCAAGTCGACCAGGGTGGAGTGTGATGGAGCCAAAATTTCGGACGAAGAAACATCCTTTGTCGACTGGTAGCCGAGAGAGATGATATCCTGTGTCAGGTTCAGAATGGTTACCAACATGATGGACAAGCTAGTCCTTGGGGAAAGAGCCAGCGCCCCGAGTATCGCTTAAGTACAGTTTAAGCATGGCACATGAGTGTAGCACTTCCAAATCAGGAATATGCAAATAAGCATAAATTTATGAATTGCGGGGTAGATAAAATGCGGAGAACATATTACTGATATCCCCACAATCTCCCTTATTGTATTCTCACAGAAATGCCTACTCTCAACCTCGTCACTAACGTGAAGGTATCCTAGTTTTGCTTCAAAATTAGCTGTGATCGGTCCTGATAAACTTTGCATCTTCGTTAGATTGACGATCCCAAGGAGTTTTCCCTCGAGTTCTCCAGGGTATGATCATTGATCTCCACTGAGGCATAATTGAGAGATTCCGACTACTCTTCTATCCTTTACTTTTGGATTACATTTACATACAGCTTGGCGCGGAGATCTTGCAAAAACCAGAACTCTGGATATCCGTCTCGATAACTTACAACGAGACACTCACCTTTGGCGCGAGCCATGATCCTGCCTTCCAATTATCCATTGTTAGTTTGCTTAATGCCCTGGTTATACCGCCAATGGAATAACTCACATCATACTTCGCGCGTTTAATAGAACAGCCTGGACAATATCAATCGCGAAGTAAACGAAGGATATAGCAAAGCATTCTTTGAGTTCTTTGAGAAGAAGCTCGGGATCAAGAGTAACCGTGGATACATGTAAGTCTAAGAAACTACCCAGCACTAGAAGCTAATCAACTTCCTGGCCTTTTAGCCTATTTGTCGACCCCGGACGTGCCAACATTGGGTAAGAAATCCTTCTCAAGTATTTTACCGAATGACTGACCAGAAATTGTACAGACACCAAGGCACAACCTTTGCTACGATATTCAACAAGTTGTAAAACGTATTTTATGGGGGAATTTTAGGGTTATCAAGGAACAACATGGATCTATTTGCTAGTCAACAAGTAAAATACGTGGTTTTAAAAATGATGCAGAAATGTGCTATACCGGATATTGGAAGGCAATCTGATCTAGCTCAGTCCTCTCTATCGACGTTTACGTCCCGCACCAGAGGCAAAGTACTCGTTCGGCTATTCTTGCTTATTGGAACGTTCCCAGCTTGTTTCCTTTCCCTAAGGTGAAAAATGTCTTCTGTTCCCCGAGATCTCTATTCAATAGTGGCGTTCGGGTTCAGCTGACGGCATATTTTGCGCCACAAAATTTTAAATTATGACGTTCGAGCAGTAATGCTGCCTGTGCGTGTCGAATTTGTGTCATCAAACTTCGCCGATATTCTCTTGAGCAATCTTGACTTTTGAATCTTTTTGTGGTAAATTAGATAGAATCAATCCAATTGCGCTGACCTCTGGAGATGGGGCGACCATCGTGCTCTCGCAAGCAGCTCGCTGCAGTGAATTATCAAAGGCTGTTTCTTCCGGGTAGAAGCTCGATTGCCTGTAGAGTGGAAGCAAATTTCAAAACATGGGGCACCAATGGCTGTTAGCCAGACTACAAAATTATCTGGATTGGTACAAGTAGATGTATATCGTCAAAATCTGCGTCGTTTAGGCTACCATATACGCTAGTCATTATAAAAGAAAGAATAGAGAGAAAAATAATTAGAAAGGCCATTCCAGATATCCGCCCTCGTAGAGGACAGATACGAGTGCATGCGCTTTCGATATGCCAAGCTGGTCTTCCTATGTAGCTCCTGAGAGTCACGATGATCATCAGAGACATCCAAGTCCAGCAAATCCATGATCTCCTTCAACCGCTGAAGCGGATCAGGCCGCTCATTGGGACCAAGGAGTTTGACGAGCCCAAACTTCGCCCACCAATCTAACATGGCTTCTACCTCATCTGCAGGAAAATCTGCGCTTTTCGCCTCCTTTGGGAACTCTGTGAAAGCAATAGCAGCTATTTCGTTTCGTAACTCGTGGATCCCTTGTGAGAGATTTATAAGGTCCTGTTTACGTAGCAAAGATTTCTTCGCCGAGCGTAAACCTTCATTCTCATAATAAAAACCTTCGCCAAATGTCGGATCATCCGGATCGGCGTTTGGTGGTATCCTAGAGAGATGGTAAAAAGCAGCAGTTATATACTTTGGGTACATCTGGATTTGTTGCTCGCTTGGGGCATAGATGTATGCAAAACGAATAGCTGTTGCAGGCTCAGGGAGCTTTGTGTCCAGTTCGTCGCCTAGATATGTTCCTTCCGAGTCCAACTTGATCTTGAGCTCAATGTGCATCTTTTGTATCTCGGCTTCATTGGCATCCCATTCTGAAAGGGTTTCGGGCCAGTCGCGCTCTATGAAGGAAATTAGTTTAGGACGAATGTCTTCTTGATCGACTTGGTATTTATCGTAGAGATCGAGAACGTGGGATACGAGATTAGTTGTTCTTCGGCTGTTTTTTGGGAAGAAATGGTCGATGCTAGCGGGATAACTGGATGAGCGCTTTTACCCGAAAAAAGAAGTTGACGCGTTTTTTTTATCTCACTCATAACCATGAAGAGTATGCATAAAAACTAGAAATGCGTCTTCATCGTCCTGAAGTTCGATCGCAGCCTCGCTTTCTGTTGCTGTCTCTAAAAGGTCCGAGAAAACACCAGATTTCGAGCTCAGCAAGTTCCTGTTGACACTAAAGTATCGGGACGATGGCAATATTAACACGAGGTCTGCGTTTGGAAAAGTTGTTTCAATAGAGGACACAGTATGCTCGGGCATGAATTTAGGTAACAGAGCGGTGTAGCAAGGATCAGAACGAAAAACTGCCCTCTATTATGATCGATATAAAGCGGTTAGCGTTGTCCGCTCGTCGATCTTTCATCTTCGTGGTTGTTCACGAGAATTTGCCAGAACTGATCATACTGTATACTAAAGGACCTGAACATATGTAGCTATCGAAGGCGGTACTTATTTTGATACGAAATGTATCGAGAAAATCGTCATTCGGTCATAGTAAAATGGCACATGAAGCGGCGGAATTTAGGCATGAGGCCGGCCGTCATCTTCTACCCTCGCCATAAACTGTGAGCTAAAGCCATTCCATCCGGCAGTGCTATGGTCAACCCAGCTACTTGAACGGGAGAGTCCATAATCCGACGATGGTGAATCAAATCCTGACCAAGGATCGAAGTTCGGGTCATCGCGATTTGATAGAGGAGTAAACCTAGACGACGAACCATCGGCATGGGTAGTGGCAGAGACGCGTGGAGGTGCCGCTGAAGCCATAAAAGAAGAGGAAAAGTCAAGAGTGGGGAGTACAAGCGATTGAGCTGGATCGACGGTCGGTGTGAGATCCACATAGCTGCTGTTGGCGCTGTCTTCAAACATCGTCCCCGATATTACAGATGACGCATCGGACAGATCGTCAGCAGAGGTGTCACTATCATCAAAGAAAGCTCTCCGTGTATACGCATTCTCAGACGTAGGAACCTCTTCAAGTACACACCACCCCGTCCCACTCTCCCCCAACACGCTCCTAACCTCAGCTTTTGTCCACCCCACAAACTCGACTTTGAGCATGGTGCATACGCCTTCTGCACCGGTGCGATGAGAATAGGCAGAAAAATGGGCTCCGCGTTCCCAGACGTGCGCTAGGTCTAGCTTGGAGAAGAGAGTCGAGACGCGGAGGGAATGTGTTTCATAAGCGGCGTGGAGCGTCGCAATGGTAGAAAGGGGTAGGAGTGTTCCCGGATTCTCAGCGAGAGGGACATGAGCAGTAGGTGTCGGTGCAAGAGGAATGAGAAGGACAGTCGTGGTATCAGATGTGTCAGGGGCGACAAAGTATTGATCCAGCTGCTCCTGTTCGGCAGAGTGTCTCTCGACGGATCTCGGCTTGAGCATCTCTTTACTGCCTTCAGTCTTGGACGCCTTGCTGGTGATACGCTCCCTCATCGACTCCTTTTCCTTGTGCAGTTTGAGGTCCAGATCAGCTTCATATATTGCTCGACCGAAGACTGGTACGTTTTCCACAAGATTTTGAAATATTGGTCTGCTGGAATGGAAATTCCTTGCGGACTGGAGCCCGACCTGAGCAATTCCTCTAGGTGCTGTGACCGGCGCACGTGGGAGAATATGAGAGTTGACAGAGCGGAAAAAGCCACTCTTGAAGCGAGGCGAAAAGCCTTGTTGGACGGAGTAGCTTCGAGTGGCGCTTTGGAGAGAGTGACCAACCGTACTCTGAGTGGGAATACGAATGCCAGGGGTAGCGAGAAGATTGAAAAAGCGAGTGAGGATGTGTCTTGACTGACTGAAAAGTCTCTGAGTGTGTGCTAAGTTGGGGAGGCGATGCTGGACTCTGGCAAAGGATGGAATATGGATAGCCCTAGAGGCACCCGTTCCACCTTTTAAATGAGGAAGATTTGGGGCGTTACGGACTGTCGTCCGTAGACCTTGAGATGCAAGCATCTCTGGTGGTGGTCACTGTTTGAGTTGGAAAAGTGCCTTTGCCTGCAATTTATGTTTCCAAGTGGCTGTGCAGCTGTGCCGTGCCGCTTGCGTCATTGGATGGAGCAAGTGGCTGTGCTCGGCAAGTCTTAATGCTCATACAATAATTGCAAAAGGCTGCATGATGGTTTAATTTATGTCATAATCTGTGCAAGGGTCTGCTTGTTTACTTGGTGCTACCGTTTTCCTTTCTCCTTATTTCAGGTTCCAGTGGAAAACGCTGCTCATCGGGCTTGACAGAGTACAATCGCGTCCAGACATGTTGCAAAGGTCCCGGTGTCGTCCATGCTAACTCGTCGTTTCGTAGCCAAAGGCGAATTAAATGTCGCCTAGCAAAATAAGAAAGCTCGTTAGTTAAGTCTCCGTGACAAGAGGTAAAGACAAGACTCACGTATGCTCAGGGCTATCTCTAAACGCTTCACGAGCATGAAGGAGTCCCATACTATTAATATACTGGATATCCCCCTTCTGGAAGTTCAACGCGAGAGAATATTTCTCGGCCAAAAAGTGCACAGCATCTAAGGCTTCAGCTTGGGCTTCAGTGATAGGTGGAATATTAGGGCTGCGCGTTTGCGTCAAGTACCCCGTGAAATGACGACGCGAGTACTGAATAATGGCATGGCCGTCCTCGTGATATAACAATGGACGCATCGTATATCCCGGATTGCCACCGAAACTATAGCATGAGCGTACAAGTTAGACGAGGTGGAGTTAGTAGTGCTACGAAGCATACAAACCTGTCTAAGGGCCACGGCTCGGACAACACCTTGATAATGTCCGGGCGGGTAGCTGCTAGCTCATTATAAACACGGCCTCCGCTACTGATACGCGACGTTCCACCCTCTGCCGCAGTTTCCAAAGCCATCAAGGCAATCAAATCACCGACATCTGTATGGAACACTTGTTTATCGGTGGTGTATGCCGAGTTACCGATGCCTCCTTTCTCATGAGCATGACTGACGGTGAGGTCTTTGATGTGCGAAAGCACGGCACCAGTGGCGTCTTGTTTACCACGCGCAGAACCTACGTGAGACGAAATGCCTGGATAATGGAGATCAGACAGGATCAATTGCGTAGAGACTATATAATGAGATACCGGCGTAAACGATGGCGACGTCCTCCCTGGAGTAGGTATCTATGGGCAGCGTGCGCAAAACGAAGAATCCTCGGCCCGAGTATAACTCTTCGGCCAGTTTTCTGAGGGTTGAGCTGAGTGTAGCAAGAGGGAAAGTATCCTTTCCAATGTTGCCAAGAGGTTTTTCCAGACCTATATGCAGGGAATCAGGTATTAAGAAACAGAGAAAACGGCAAGGTTTATACTCTTGAAATGCTTCAAGGCATTATCAATCTCTTCGAGCTCGGTAGAGCTGAGTTGGTAGACCCACTGGTCTTCACTCGTCCAATCTTTTCCTTCCCATACGATGGGACCCTCTACTTTTTCTGGGAATCCTTCCGGAAGTGGAACCTTGGCTCGATCAGGACTCTCTACAAATAATCGCTCAGTTCGAGCACGGAACTTGGTTTCATTTGGATGGTATTCGATATCAGGTTGTTTCGGAACGCTGACAGTGACAGTGGTGGTTGCAGTTGTCGCCATGATAGATAACGGTCAATCAAGAGAATTATCAGGAATCCGTATTTCTTATCTGATCGCTTAAGCGAGTGGCTTTTTATGCTGATGGCAGTGGGAATTAGGATCAAGTCGTATGGTCGCCTGACGGTATCAAATCGGCGGAGTAACATCATAGCCAGCGATATAAGCCCATCCTTTGCCGAGCTTTTTCTACGCTTTCCTCCTCTGGCATGCGGAACTAGCGATTGCGATGGTGCACAGTGGAGATATGGGGCCGGAAAGCTCGGCACCGAAGCGTCATCAGGCTTTTGTGAGAAAAACAAAGTTCTCTGTGTCTGCGGAGTCGTGTGAGGCTGTTTGCAGCTTGCGGTACGTGTAGTGGGAATTTATGATGGTGACTCTTCGGACTTCATCCCAACTCTGCAACACGAAACAGTCTGTGAGAGAAAAGCACGTAAATAAGGGATGTCATCCAGATCAATGTCCCATTGCTATCTCACAGTCGTAATAGGTTTTTGGGTATTGAATTAATTGTCCATACAGACAATTGTAGTAGAACTATATACCTATAACTTATCAGCACACGAGTAGCGGAACAGGTAACAGGTGCGAACGCTACTCCAAAATTCGACCTTCGCAAAGTCCATGGCATTCATAACATCTCCATTTCTTGTTGTTCTGGCTCTTGAATTACGACATCGCCAGGTAGAGTCTGCGCCTTCGACCCTTCAACACCCTTCGAACCACGCTTCCGGGTGGCAGCAATGTTTTCCCAGCGCCTCTTGGTTTTCTTGGAAACCCCACTTTTTTCTTCACCGGATACGCCATCTCCTATTTTAAATATGACCTTGAGCGTTGATTTGCTTCTTGTTTCGTATTTCAAGTCGTCATCCTCGTCGTCTGGAATGACCTCATCTCGTACCTCGACTGTTCCTGTTGTAATTTCGGTGTGGATCTCTTTGCTTGAGAAGGGAAGAATTGGAGGAAGAGCTACGACGAGTTGGAGAAGGAGGGGAATCGCGGCTCCCATAGCACTGAAATGTAAGGTTTTATACCTATATTAGAGTCAACATTGCAAGCTAGATTCAAGAAATAGATTTTAGGTATACCCGTCTTTTAAAATCACATCCTTACATCTACGCATGTAAGCTCCAAGAGTGGTTTTGCGTGTTAGACATATGATATTCTTTCCCTCCTTGTGTGCTGAACGTGGTCCAGTAGCAGAAACAGAAGTCGGCACGGTTGGATAAGGTCGAGGAGGAGCAAGTCTATTTATTTTACGTTTCTTGACCTTGGTTGAGTCGTCTTCCGTCGTTTTCTTATCAGTACTTTCGTTTATAACCTGAGTTGAATCGTTGGTGACTGCTTGTCCACTAGAAACATGTGCATGACTACTTGAAGTCGTCAGTTTGACTCGCTTTCCGGGATTTGAGCCTTGTGAATCGGGCTTGCGCTTCTTGACGATGGGATTGCTCATGGTGAGCGTCAACGCGTCAACGCGTGAATTGATTGATTTGATAAGCCAAAGAAAATTGACCGAGTAAATAGCGGCAAACGCAACGTGCCAGGACTTGCCATCGTCCTCCTTCACTTTTTTTTTCTCCGCCCCCGATAAACCTAGTACCCCCTTCAAAGAGTCATCGTTCTCTCAGCATGAGTCAAGATGTTGCGGAGCAAAATATCCAGATGTGGAAGGTCAAGAAGCTCATCAAGAGCCTTGACTCTGCCAGAGGGTAGGCTTTATCTTCTCTTGAGTTCCAGACATATCTAATATCGCTGCTTTTACCAGAGCTGGCACTTCCATGATAAGCCTCATCCTCCCTCCCAAGGTAAGTCCCGATCAGCAAGCTCGCTCTCGGATGCCTTAACAATCTTCGGATCCATCAGGATCAAATCTCTCGTGCGTCTGCTATGTTGACGCAAGAGTACGGAACAGCATCCAACATCAAGTCCCGCGTCAATCGTCTGTCTGTGCTCGCCGCCATTACTAGCACTCAGCAAAGATTAAAGCTGTACACCCGCGTGCCGCCCAATGGTCTAGTACTTTTTGTTGGAACAATCCTCACTGATGAAGGGAAAGAGAAGAAAGTCTCGTTCGACTTTGAACCTCACAAGCCTATCAACACGTATGCTCTATCCTCTTTCTTGCAAGACATGATTATCGACGTGTCCATAGGTCGCTCTACCTCTGTGACAATAAATTTCACACGGAAGCGCTTTCCGAGCTCATGGAATCTGACCAGCGATTCGGTTTTGTTGTCATGGATGGGAACGGTACACTCTTCGGTACCCTCGCCGGCAACACACGCGAGGTTATACACAAATTTACTGTTGATCTCCCTAAGAAACACGGCCGTGGTGGACAGTCTGCCCTTCGTTTTTCCCGCCTTCGGGACGAAAAGCGACACAACTATGTCCGCAAAGTGGCTGAACTCGCCGTCCAACATTTCATCACGAATGACAAGGTCAACGTAGCCGGTTTAGTACTGGCTGGAAGTGCAGACTTCAAGACTGAGCTTAGTCAGAGTGACATGCTGGATCAAAGGCTGGCAGCGAAAATTATCAAAGTTGTTGACGTTAGTTATGGCGGCGAAAATGGTTTCAATCAGGTACCGTATTAGCAAGTCCTTCTAACAGTGGTTCTCAGACCCCTCCAGGCCATTGAACTTGCTGCCGAGTCGCTCTCGAACGTCAAGTTTGTCCAGGAGAAAAGGCTTATCCAAAAATACTTTGACGAGATCAGTCAGGACACTGGGCGCTATTGCTTTGGTGTGGACGATACTCTCAAGGCACTTGAATTGGGCGCCGTGGAGACTCTTATCGTTTGGGAAAATCTCGATATCACTCGCTACGTACTTCGCAACGCTGCCGGAGGTCAGTCATAGACATCTAAAGTTGCGACTGTCTTGTTTATCATGTCGCCTTCCAGAGGAGATCATTCTCAATGTCAACAAAGATCAAGAAAAGGAGAGAGAGAAGTTTATGGACAAATCCACGGGAATGGAGATGGAACAAGTTATAGAACCTGCCTCTCTTCTCGAATGGTTCGCTGAAAAATACAAAGAATTTGGGGCGAACCTTGAGTTTGTGACCAATCGATCTCAAGAGGGTGCTCAATTTGTCAAGGGTTTCGGTGGCATTGGCGGCCTGTTACGATACAAAGTTGACTTCCAGACGCTTGGCTCAGCCGATGATGACGAAGACGAGTTTTACGACTCTGATGAAGAGGCCGTCTGACGGTTTTGCTGGCTCTTCGGAGCCTCACACTATAAGGGCACGTACGGGAGCGGTGGGGGCAGGGGCAGAAGAGATCGCGGTTGGAGCGCATTGGTTTTGGTTGGAGGTTTTGTGTTGGATCTGGAGAGGATTCCCTTTGTCTTTCGCTTAACTCGTAGGACATTGGCAGATGTTGCGGAGATTTTGTTGCAGTACCCCGATCTGCTACAGTTTAAAAGACACTACTCTGTTTTCAAGGTGTGTATGAACCTCAATGATCCTCGGACCTTATGTTAACAACTGTATCATCTAGAACAAGTTCTTGAGGGCTACCTATTAGTCAAACATAGGACTTTGCTTATTTAAATTGTGTGACGTGTATTCGTTTGCTGTCGAAATGGATTTGTTCTTTGCAAATGTTCTATTCAACTCACCGCCGACCGCAGAAAAGCGGAGGAATCTTTTCTCGATCAATCGCAGCGGCTAACCTACTCATAACCCATGTAAGATCCGAAATATGACAAGCTTAGTGCGATCATTGGATACTGATTTATTTGGTTACTGTACAGTAGCGCGATTCTTATCCTAATAGCTTGTTTACAACAAGAGGATGGTTACCTATAATTTCGTCACTTCACAACGCCATTAGACCTATAGCTTGCCTCACACAGTAAATATTGGTATAAGCACATATGTGAACGTGTCCGCTATTACTTACAGTATTGATGAGTTTCAACGGAACTAGGCAACCTGGCAACGGCTGGTAACGGACTAGCAACGGCTACTGGAAATCAACATCAATTAGCGGACTCCAACCCACCACCTATAAATGCAACCCCGCCGGAATGCAGCGTCATCCTGTTGCTGGACAACACGACCGCTATGCATCTTAGCTCTCTCTCAATTAGGACTACTGCTCGTAGTCCCTTATTCTCTGCGAGCGCAAAATCGCCCCAAATACCTCGTTTCAAGAAGCGATGTAAGTCGAAAGCTTCATCGTTCTCGAAATATCATCTCAACCTCATGTACGCCTTCTAGGGCTTCACCAAACTCTTTCACGGAAGGCCATATTGATGCCTGCTATGTCGCCTTTCATGACTTCCGGAACCATTACACACTGGAAGAAGAAGGAAGGTGACGCGTTCGCTCCCGGCGACATCCTCCTTCAAATAGTGCGTCAAGATATCTCTTTTCTGTCTCATACTGACTGATCTCTTTCTAGGAATCGGACTTCGCTAGAGTGGATGTCGAAGCTGAAAACGCTGGGGTCTTAGGGAAGATTTTGGTATGTTGCACCGCTTAAGCTTTGTTTGACAATCTGCTGAAACTCGTACTTAGCTACCCGACGGAACTGAGAACGTTCCCGTTGAACAGGTCATCGCTCTTGTTGCTAATCATGAGACCATCCGCCAAACTCCCTGCTCACTTACGCCGCCTCCAATACCTTCGCCCATTACCCGCCCTGCGGCCTCTCCCATCCGCTCGGGGACATTTCCGATGCTGTACTCGTCTTCCAGCCACCGATCACCTCAACTTTTAGAAATGAACCATGCCCATCCACGTGGCATAGCGACACAAAATGCCAATAGATCGAAACTCACCATTGTTCCACCCTCCCCACGCATCACTGTGTCTCTCCCAATCAGATCGGTGTCTTCCGCTCAGTTCCACAACCAAGCCGCCAGCGAGGCACCGCCGTCACAAGAGCATGAACAAGACACAGAGGTCATGAATACTCCTGTTGGTGTTCATACTCATGCGTTTTTACAGTGGCTATGATTGATTTCTACCCATTTAGGTCGATGGAGCGTATATCCGGCGAGCAATTCTTTCCAACCTTTCACGAGCTCCATTGTCAGGTTAGCGCTCGCATACTGAGTAATGTCTGAGAGTGTGGATGTGTTAACGTTTCCTGACCGCAAGTATCAACCACTGTCAATGTAGTACATAACAGTAATTGAATAGTTGTCGGTCGCGCGTCTGGGTGTTGTTCGCAAAATCCACGTCTCACAAATCGTATAAGCAGAATACCATACATTAGTGTATTGTTTACTTTCAGCTCAAGTTCGTGACGTTTCACATATCTTCGTCCAGGGCTAGACACTGGGTCATGTCAGAAACTCAGTTCTGCATATTTCTATTTTTAGCGCTCACCCGGAACTCAATGAAGGCTGACGAGGATTCGCCAGATGCGTTCCTCCCTTTCGGCGAAGGCATAAGAAACTGCAGACTGAGTAGCCCTTCGTCGTCAATTCGCAGAGAAGCTTTTGTGGAACTTTGCAGCGCGCGGAGAGTCCTCGAGATGTGGCTCAGTCTATAGCTAATAGGCGTGCACATTTGAGAGGGTTATGCTAGCCTCGAACAGACAGGTACATGGAGGAAGTAAATGACATCGCACCTAAATCGGACGCTCGTAGTGCACTCAAAAGTTTCTAACACTTCTCTGTCATTCGGATAATCCATCTGTAAAAAAGCCTGTAAAACTCCAGCTCCAAAAGTTGGTAGATGATATATACCTCTGTACTGCCAAATGTTCCAGCAGCTTGAATACGCAGCATAGGTCTTAAGGTCTCCCGGGCTTTTTGTTTCTGGCTTGATGCGCTGTCGCCCAGTTCGATGGGGTTTCCTATGAATGTAAGCTTATCAAATGACGGGTCTAGTTCTGATAGTGCGTCCCGAAGCCAAGAAGACTAGCTGAGCGAATTAGCAGGGACTAGGCTGAGAGAGATAGTCCTCTGCCTTGAGTATAATTTTGAGTACACTATAAAGCTCAATCTCTTAGGCTCAAATCACGCCACAAAACACACTCACGTTCGAGAATTATCAAAGTCTAGCTCCAAATGTGGTTCAGGATCGAACGTAGCTATTTCGCATGTGGTCGTGGGGCCTGTTGCATCCTCTGCACTAGCCATAGGTCGTGAAACTCAAATGTGTGGTTCAGGATTTAATAGCTCACAGTACCAAAGTCAAAGGATGTCCTGCTCCAGTATAAGTCATCCGCATGCCGGTACGTTTGTCTGATCCTCCAGTAAGATATGTATCCATGAATCCGCCTTTCCTCAGTCTCCCCCGCCCATTGTGGTCTTCGTAGTCCGAGTCACCGCTAACTTTCTTCCACTGCTTGTGTTTGGCACTACTGGTAGTGGTGATTGGTAAAGCTCCAGCAGTTCCAAAGATATTGAGACATTCAATTAACGTATTGAGCGGCACTTCAAAAGCCACACTGTCCACTTCATCATCCTGAGAGTTCTGTGATGATACTACTGGAGGATTCTCCGAGCGATAGCTAAACTCGTCAAAGATTTCTGAGAAGATAAAAGCTGTCCCTGAAGGAGCTTTAAGTCAAGAGATGAGATGTGATCAAGTCGAAGGCTGCACACCTAAGAGAGTTCTAGCTTCTTCAACGGTAACAGTCAGACCAGTCCCTAGTACTGTGATAGTAGCGCGCTGACGAGTGATGTCAACACAGTGCACATGACGATACACTCCCGACGACAATGGCTCACGTTAGCAAAATTGACCCCACGCAACAAAGCGGCGAAATGGCGAACATCATGAACAGAGGCCTTCAGAACCTTGACAGTAGTGTAAGTTGAGCATGTCAGACAGTGAGCCAACAGACCGGTAAAAGCGGCTCTTCGCCTATGTCAGGCATAGTCTATTGAGTAGCCAAACCTGAAGGCTGAAATTAGCCGCAAGATGTACTCAAATGCGACAATAGCGACGCGTTCTTCGCAGGGCACGTGCCAGTGGATACCATTGTGCTATGTAACAAGTCGACTTAGTCGAGTTATATGCTGATGTAACAAGCAAGCATAAAGTACTTTCCGAAGTGACACACTGGGTAAGCTATAGATTAGAAAACAACCGGCGGTAGAAAGCATAAGCATCTAAGTAATAAGGACATCGAATGCCGTCCAAATATGAATTATTGATATTTCAGCTTAGTATAAACCATCTAAGTAGTTCGTGGAGCGCTGTGGCACAGTTTCAGGGGGCATAGTTCTCGGTCTTCGAGGTTGTGGAAGATAATCAGCAATGATAGATTCAAAATCTGGCGCTTGTTGAGAGGCTACCCAAACGATCATCATTTAAACGCGTGAAAGGAGGCGCCATGCTTACCAAGTATCTTGCTTTTTGCTGTATTCGAATTTCTGAGCATCGTTGATACAATGAGACGACGGATGGCAGGTCCATCAGGAGGCTGAGGGACGTGTAAATGCTAGTTTTTGAAATGTGTGGAGAAATGAAAAACCTGATGTTCGCCCTTTTTTACCGCCTGGGTGACTTCCGGAAGCTTTGAAGAAGGCTCCTTATACGTTCCAGAAGGACTAGATGCTTTCCCGAGATATGCAAGTATATCACCTTTCGTGAGCATTCCTCGCACACCAGTGCCCTTGATGTCTTCCAGTTTAGTGATACCATACTCCGATATGAGGCGGTGTACAGATGGGAAGATGGGCCTTGAGTGAGATATTGATGAGGAAGTGTGCGCTTGAGAAGGAGGGTGTTGAGACTCTGTGGCTTGAGGTGACTGCACGGGCTCCGGAGGTGCACTAGATGCCACTTCTTGCTTAGCCGTTGGCGCGGGTAACGGCTCCTCTTTTGGTGCTTCGAGGTTTGAGATATCATCACCCTCTTCCGCAAGAAGTGCAATAATTTTTCCGACGGGTACATTTTTTGATCCATCCTGCGCCTGCTAGGTGATTAGACAATGTCCGACAGAGCTGTGTCAAATCACGTACTATAATTTTACCCATAATGCCATCATCTTGGGCTTCGACATCTATAGTCGCCTTGTCAGTTTCCTAGTACGTCAAGAAAGCCCCAGGTAATTAATGAAATTACCCGTACAAAATGATCAACAAACATACCACTTCCAGGAGAACGTCCCCTGCTGAAAAGCTCTCTCCCTCCCTTTTCTTCCAGCTAGAGATCCCTCCTTCTGTCATAGTTGGTGACATAGCAGGCATCGTAAGATTTGTGATAGCATGTCGAGAAATGGTCTGGTGAATAACTTTGAGATGTGCGTTTCAGTTTGAGGTTCAGTCAAAGTGGAGAGGGACTTACATCTTCTGGCTCCATGAGCTGTAGTTAGGCGGCTTCGGACCAAGCCACTCAAAGCTGCTGAACATGCCATCCCGCAATTCTTTGTAGGAGGGCTCCGGAACGGAGTGGAAGTGATAACGGTCACAGGACGCCATGTGGCAGAATGATTAGTCATCAAAATCTGTAAATGACAAGTACGCCAGGCTCCATTAGCAGCGGTGTGAGGACACGAAAGGTCGCCGCCACCAAAACTAATTAGGGCTCACCTGCCCATTGTCGTTCGACATCTTATTTATTTCATCTTGTCGTCTTTCTTAGCATTGGACTGCTCCTCCTAACATCTTTTACCCGCATATTTCCATCATACAGTGGTGCAGGATTCAAAGTTTTAAGAGGCTATGATCGGCCATGTAATTCACTTGGTACAATGGACCCGGATACTCGGACAACGGTTTTTCCTTCAATTTGGCCTGTAAGTTTATCCCATAACCCATCCCTAGCTTCAATCCTACGGTTAATATCCTCCCAGACATTGCGCGACGCACCAAATACGGATCATTCTTGTTTCCTGTGTTGTTATCACCTCACTATTCTATCCAGCTCTCGAAATATACGCGTCATCACAACCCAAAGCTCTATCTATCATTGATACCTTCATCTCATCCAGCACCATATCTGCTTTCGACGCACAGAAGGACCTTGTCGACCTTTGGTCCTACCAGCATGGTCTTAGGATATACGATGATGCCGTCTCTCGTGCAAAGTGCGCCGCTGGCCGTGCTTTACGAGTCGAGCGACTTCTTATCGCTGGTTCCCAGATGGATGATCAAAGGGCTTTGAGTCGCCGCACTCTTCTCTCAACTCTTGAACTGGAAAACCGTCTTGAAACTTCCATATCCGGAGGCGATGCCCCTTGCCTGAAACGAACGGACGGAAAATGTTTCGTCCTTTCTCCCCTGCTATTCTGGCACCACGACAGAGAAGCGCTACTTTCTGACAACGACATATTGGATACTTTGAATACCAAGAACGTAACCCTTGGTGGTGTCAATATCACCCCGCAGATGGTTTTGGCACGTCGAGGGTCTCATGAGCATCATGTGGCAGGGCCGAAGTTTGATTACGCAACCTTCCTTGCTGTTACATACTTCTTTCCAGAGTCTGACTGTTTGGGAAGCGCCGAACATGCATCCTGGTTACAATCTGTGCATAGGGCTCACGGCCAAGGACCAGAACCACAGGCTAAAATCCAAGAACACACTGTGATGCTTTTGGAGGTAATTCGTCTATTATCATGTCCGAAGTCTGATCAATAATGCCCTTCCAGTACGACCTGGATGTGCCAAAAGCCGAAGGTTGGTCCGCACTATCATCTTTTTTACTCCTAGCATACTTCGGATTCTTTGCATATGTCGCTTGGTCATTTGGAAAGATGACCGCAGTGCATTCGCGCCTTGGAGTGACATTCACTGCCCTCGTTGAGATCGCAGTCAGCACGGTCACCAGTCTCAGCGTATGTGCGCTTGTTGGGTTCAAGATCACAATGGTTCCATGGTGTGCCATTTCTCCGATACCTGACTGGTCTCATCACTCATGATATGTTGAGGGAACTGCTTCCCATTGTGATTGTTTTCGTTGGTGCAGAAAACATGTTCAATCTAGTGCGTTATAATATCGTTCTTGCAAGTAACAGTCTACTTACTCGAATCAGGTTGACGCAGTCGGCAAAACTTCTGTGACTTTGCCAGTAAAGCAACGGATTGCTGAAGGTCTGAGCCGCGCAGGAACGTCAAACACGATGAAAGTGGTGTCGTATAATGCCATCTTGGGCATTATTGCAGTCTTTTGGGCCGGAGCTATCCGACAGTTCTGCTCATTTGCTGTTGTCGTACTGGTTGCCCATTGGTTCCTTGCGCATACATTCTTCGTCGCTGTGTTGTCCATCGATCTCCAGCGTTTGGAAGTGGGTAATTTCGTTTCAGCAAGCGTTCTTTGACATTGATCACGATATTAGCTGAGTGAGCTTCTCCGGCATGATCCTTCAACCCTTGCTCCCGCTATTCAACAACCATCCAAAGACAACCATACAAAAAAGCCTCGCTCGACGTGGCAAAAACTCGTCATCTCCGCTCAGAGTCTTCTCAAAGGCCGCGCGACCACTAACCTCAGTCTTCTTATGGTATGGTGTGGTGTCTCAAGGGCTCTTTACCGCACTGACATCTTTCTTAGCTCCTTGCTATCACAGGAACACTTTACTACACTATCTATATCTCAATATCCGCTGATTCCAAAACCCGAGTTTCGCAACTAGACGACTTTCAGCCCCCCATAGTAAACGCGAAGCCGGATAAGAAACCTGCATCATGGCATATATGGAAGACCTTAAACCCCGCTCAGGTTACTTCCCTCCACCTACGCATTGAAGCACCAAATATCGTCAAATTTGGGTCGGACTCGGAACCATCGAGCACCTCCAAATACCAAATGAAACCCGCTCAGCGCTTTTCTATGCGAACGTTCCGTCTCGCTCTGTGGCTACTCAAGATTATGGTGCTTCCCATTGTCACCACGACCGGCCTCCTTTGGTGCTTACTCCTATACCTATTAAAAGATACAGAGCTCTTAGAAGCACAAAGAAACCGCGCGGAGGACGACGCAAGCAGCCCACAAGAAGATACAAAAACACTGATAGATCAAGTCTCTTTTTCCACTCTGCCACGTTCATTTGCGAGCGATATTGAGCTCATTGCAGCAAGCGACGACGGAAAGGTTGTCGTTTCAGTGGGTCTCCACAGCGAGATTACTGTTTCACGCGTGGATAGAAAGGAAAATCTTTGCGTGGACGCGTCAGAGATTTTGCTACGGAGTGCTAGCACTTCATCTACCCTCTCTGCTTTGACAAGCGTAGCAGTTGATAAGGACGGCCGCTACTTTGCAGTCGGCACAGGTGCAGGAGCAATCGCTATCTGGACTTTTGATGGGGATTCTGTCAAACCATTTCCCGTGCTTTATCTAGATAACGTCTCCGCAGCAGTTAATGAGGTGCAGCTCGTCTCGATGCCGGGGGCTGGCCTTGTTCTCCTATCCACGTATGAAAACGGTGCCGCTGCGAAGTGGTCAGTCAATACAAATTCGAATGTGACACACCTGGTTCCATCGCGTCGATCACCCGTTGTCAAAGCTTCGCTCCTCCGTGTACACCCCCTTGATCGCTTCTTCATCGCGTTTAGCTTAAATGACGGTACTTTGGAGGTCATCGACCCTCAAGATAATGACCCCTTGATAACCAACGAAGTCTGCGTTCAAGCAGGAGATAATAGTAATACGGCTTCCCGCCTCTATGCATGCTTGGGAGACCTGGGTGGCAGCCCAAGGCTAGTTGTAGCTGTCGCTACGAATGCGGGACTAATAACGATCTGGGATGCGTCGAACAGTGAATGTATTGCCGTTTTCGACGAGACATACGGTCATGTCAATCATCTAAGCATAACCCCGACCCACTGCGAGACGTGCCACTTCTGCGGCCAACTTCCTCTAGAAAGTCTCACCATCGCGTTTTCTGTTGACCACGTCATTCGGCTATTCAGATTATACATCAAAGATGAAACAAGACGGTGCTCCTGCTCCAGGCATCAGCCGCGTAATGGCCTCTTGCGCGACAATCTTGGAAGACGTTCGCGCAGTAATAGTATTTCATCACAACCAGGTTCAGCATCACCGTCAATTCCTCGAGCCAGACTCGCGACGACTTTCGAAGCATCAGCTTTCCCCGTGTCTGGCCACGGGGTCCATTCCAGAAGAACTTCAGAGAAAGACCCAGGAAGGCGTTCATTAGAGAGTTTATCGGTTCCGTTCCCCGTTGATGAACACGACCACGATCCCAGGTCATCCCTCAGTACGCCATCCCTTTGGCATAGTGCTGTTCTAATCCGTGAAATGGAATTTACCTGTGAGAGAGGTGGATGGGGTACTGATGGAAGACGAATCATTGGTATCAGGCGGAAGCCGCGGCCACAGGGGAGCACGAATGGGGGGTCATCAACTACACTAAAGTCAACATCAACCGACGGCCTTACAACAGCAACACTAGAGCGGTGGGAGCTCTGGTCGTTCGATCCATCTGTTTCGCAGCTACAGTGTTCCCTTTTGGCCACACTGACGAAACGCTCAAACCAAGATTGTGCGTCCTCACTATCGATTCACTCAAAAAACGATGTCCCCCGCCTCCCTTTCACCCGTGTATCGCCCCTTTTCGTAACGCCCACGCATGGTTTTGCTGGATTCGGCAACACAGTTGGCATTTTCTACTTCTCCTATGAATGACCGCACCGGAAACAGTCTACTTATCTACTGCTTCAAGCACGATATTGTATCTTGGATTTGTATCACTACTTAACACGCTTTCTTCCCTTGCAGTAGATTCTCTATCTCTACAACACTGTATAATGTTACAGATTTTCATATGGACTGCTCGATAGAGTCAGTATGTGCCTCGTTTTAACGCATTTGATAACGATATACTTCTACTTCGGCGCTGAAAGGAGGGAAACCACCAAAGGGGGTCAGTTTATGATAAAAGGCGAGTGGAGTCACATTGACTGTATTTAGACTACTTGCCGTTATCTTGATTACCCTTGAACTCATCCCGGCCTGAGGGCTGAAGGCACTGAGAGATGGTTTCATGCGTCATACGCAACTGTACGGACGATTGAATTGTGGCAACCACTTTTATAAAAAGATTGGTGTCTGCACGGTGCAGAACGGACTAGTCAGACAGAAAAATAGACACCCTGCCTCATTCAGTGGGAGTGGAGTCGATTTCCACACGATGCTGGGAAAGTTTCAAAGAGGCAATAATTAGTTGACAATTGAAGTATCGCTTGGCGGCGTCCAATGCAGACTGTAGAACCAGACTTGTGGAAGAGAGCCAGTCTCTGTAAAAATCAAAGAGGCGTAGCTGAACTGTTTGTGTTAATAATTGTCTTCAAACAGACGAGATAAGAACTTTCGACATGTGGCGTCACCAAGTGACTGATCATGCACACGCTTTATGTACTGATCGACGACTTTATCCTTCGTATACTTCAATCGCCACTTCTCAAAGGTAGGCGCCAGTCAATGCTTGGTGTTTGAAATACCCATCCTCGACTTTATACTTGCATGTAGATATGTATATGTATTTTGTTCATCGTAATCCCATGCTCGACGTCACGATCAATGACATGCATTCTCCCGCTCGTAAGTGGAAGTTCTTATAAGAGATAAAGTCAGT
>JABCKL010016754.1:25260-77402 GCA_018851305.1 Calocybe cyanea
AATAGACACCCTGCCTCATTCAGTGGGAGTGGAGTCGATTTCCACACGATGCTGGGAAAGTTTCAAAGAGGCAATAAGTAGTTGACAATTGAAGTATTGCTTAGCGGCGTCCAATGCAGACTGTAGAACCAGACTTGTGGAAGAGAGCCAGTCTCTGTAAAAATGAAAGAGGCGTAGCTGAACTGTTTGTGTTAATAATTGTCTTCAAACAGACGAGATAAGAACTTTCGACATGTGGTGTCACCAAGTGACTGATCATGCACATGCTTTATCTACTGATCGACGACTTTATCCTTCGTACACTTCAACCGCCACTTCTCAAAGGTAGGCGCCAGTCAATGCTTGGTGTTTGAAATACCCATCCTCGATTTTATACTTGCATGTAGATATGTATATGTATTTTGTTCATCGTAACCCCATGCTCGACGTCACGATCAATGACATGCATTCTCCCGCTCGTAAGTGGAAGTTCTTATAAGAGATAAAGTCAGTGGTGTCCGTAAAATAACGGAAAGCCGGCCGACCCATTTTTTACACTTCAAGGGCCTTGCCTTTGCCTTTGCCTTTGCCTTCGTCTTCCGCTCTTAAATTCGGTGGCTCAAGACCAGGGGGATAGCTGTGTACCTGCTGATCCTCAGTCTGCGAGGCAGCTGAAAAGCTTTGAGGGGACAGCGCCGCTGCATAAGGCGGCGGTGGTTCATCCACCTTCAAACTCGAACTAGCATGGACCCGAGACGCGCTGGGTTGCTGTCGATGTCGTGCGCGAGACTCTGAGGCCCGTGAAGCCGAGGGAGTGGTGCCGACTGGCAATGGTGAAGACTGACTCGCATACTGTTGGTAGTTGCGATTATCCCCTTCTAGCCATTGAAGTTGTCCCCCCTCGCGAGTGAGGTGAATCGTTGGAGGTGCCTGTGGACTGTGCGCAAACGGATTCAAAGGTGGCAGAGATGTGGAACCGGCTGTTGATCTGTGAGGACGCGCCTGTGAAGTTGATAACGGCGCAGTGGGAAACAGTTCTTCGAGATTTGAATTTGTAGATTTTGCTTCTCTTTCCCTAACTGTTGCAATCGCTGGTGTAGGTTGGTCTTCGGGGAGTGGGCGGCGTAATCGCTCATAAAGAACATGCCTTCGCGCAAAGAACTCCGGCATACTCCCTGCGCCACTGTTTTTGTCGCGCGTGTTTTTGGGTGCACCACCAAAGCAAGAAGTAATTGCTCTGACACATGACCGCGTGTAAGCGCCCGAGGTAACTCGAAAACCGGATGGTGATGGACGATTCTCGCCACGCAGTTCACCGTCGCCGCTAAGTTGATCCGAATCGTCGTCGTCGTCGTCAGACGTTGTCAAATAACCTAGGTCTGTTTCCGAGACGCGAAATTCGTGTAAACGATGAGCGCGTTGTGGGCGATCAGTCTGTTGCTGCCGAGAAGGAGGTTGAGGCTGAGGCTGACCGGAGGGATGGGGTTGTTCATGTTGTAAAGAGGCAGGAGCAGCAGTGACAAGGACGGCGGCAGCAATGAGGATGACGGCGAAATACCTCATACCAGATGATAACTTGAAAATAGCTCAGAACCAGCTGAAACCTGATTTGTTGGTACGAGTGCGACACATATCTCGCTTGCGTTTTTAAATTAAGTATCGAGCCTATCGTTGGTGATGGTTGCTTTTTACCAGTGATCGCCCTGAGCATGATCGAGAAACCATCTGATGCGCCGCATTTTCTACGCTGCCCGACGATTCTACCGTTGCACAAGGCAGTACGACGTCCTATCTTTCCCGCATTCCCCGTCTGGGCAATTATTTTAACCGCGAAACAGCCGAAATTTTGAAGCACTTCTCGCTTGTTATATAGGAAGACAGCGAAAGCATGGTAATGTTCAGAGTCATGAATTTGGTATCAGGATCAGAAAGCAGACGACAAGGAGCTTTCCATGCATGACCGAATCATGTATCACTTTTCCATTTCCTTTGAAGCCCGCAAGCTGACGCGATCGAGACCTCTCCCTCAGATTTTCCCTTTACCTGATTGTGCTACAGTACTGTGATGATTTGAGATGATGTGCTTCCAACACGAATGGCGTAACTGATAAGCATTCTGCAATAATGCTACCAACTGTATGCATATCTCTCGTACCATGACAACACCTGCTCAAAGCGCGACCTAAGTTCGAAATGGGTCGACGCTTTGCAAGCTTCCAAAGTCGCGAGGTTCATACTGTCAGCAAATAGATAAATGAAGTGAGCATCGCTGAAATAATTGTCTTTCTCTGAATATTACAGCTATATATTGTATGTAGCCCATACTTGGTGTCCTGAGTGATGCTAACCTCCACGCGTAGCTTTTCCTCGCCCCGACGCTGTACTAGAGGCAGCAAAATTAGCAGCTTGAGTAAGGTAAGTCTATAAAGTTACTAACCCGCTTGTTTCTCAAATTTCTCAGGCTTTACTTTTGTCCTCTCGCTGTTTTGGCTGGCGGCTCTAAGCCAGGTGAGTATAGACCTGGTGGATATCTGGGTTCTACCTGCTGCTGACTTTGCGGGACAAATAGAGGTCTCGGAGGGCGCGACAACGCTTTCTCAGGCGGTCTCGGCAGATGCACCTGAGGCTCTGATCCTGAACTTGGACCAGCATGGGCTTGAGATGTGCTAGGCTGTTCCAGACGGCCGAAATTTGAGGAAGCTGCGTCGGTTGACAACGATAAAGACCCTGCTGGCTGCGTCACAGACGGAGGACTTGAATTATGAGGTGTCCTCGATCCGCTCGCGACGGATCCCCCAAGCTCAGTTGGCAATGTTGAGGATCTTTCTGGTTGGCTTTGATTTTCCCGTTCCGCGAGCTGCTGCGCCCATAACCGGTAAATGCGTGCATAGCGGTTTTCCCGTGGTACCCACTGTCCGTTTTCATTGGCCTCTATATAACACCGTGGTGCCATTGGCATCCTCTCATTCGGTATGAGGGGGCCATACGTGGAACTCGAAGGAACTTCCAATGTTATTGTTTCAGGCATGTTGAGATTCGTTCTGGTTTTTGCAGCTCTTGGTGCCGGCACTACCATAGGCGGCTGACCGTGTGGGGGAGTCTGAATAATGTCGGGGTCGGGGTGTGAAGCTGCGGCGTGGGTGGATGTCCTTGTGCGAATAAAGCGAGGGAGATCTCTTATGCCGGAGTCAGCGTCGCGCACTCTTTCACGTCTATCGGTGCAAGTATAACATGCACGGTAGGTCATTTGCTGGCATTCGTTTAATTCGAAATTTTGGCCCCTGTAAGGTGGGTAATTATCGTGAAGATCTAGAGGGAGATTGTCATCGGAGTCTTGATAACGACTTATGTCGTATGCAATAGGACGATTGATGTTCTGTGAAGGAGATGCTGAGGCACGATTATTGCGAGACGACGAACTAGTTGGGGCAGCAGACTGAGTAGGCTGTGAACGACGATAGAGCTGTTTGGAGGGGTGGGGTTCATGAGGGGAAGGGATGGGAGTGGCAGTCACAAGAGCGGCAGCAACGATGGCGATAACTGAGGTGTATTTCATACCAGACCAGCTGGAGATGACGATGACTTAGAACTTGCTGAGAGTTACTGGGACGACAAGGCATTTATACTTGACCTTTATGTTTATGTTATGGTTGGCAAGGGCAGTGATGGCCCCCACAAAAATCAAATTGCTTCGGAGAAATATATACCATCTACTCCTGATGGAAGCTGTGTACTGTACTGTACGCGCGATGCTATAGCTCGAGTATTGGGCGAACCCAATCCCTTCCCTCTTATATGGCTACAAAATGACCCTGATAACATGAATGTGTTCTATAAGTTTCAACGACGAAATTCGTTCTGGGGGTCTATGGCACCATTTTCCTTGAAGGCGCTCCCCATCAACCCCACAATTGATCCGTCTCGGATCTTGAGCGCCCCACATTAACTTGCCCTTTCACCTCTCCATAGGAGATGGGTACGAGAAAGCTCAGGTTTGTCCCCGTTAAAATAGCGTTTGTACAAGCGTCACACTTTGGCTTTACAGATGAGAAATCACGCACATGCACTCCGATCTCAGCACCATCATTCCTACCACCTACCTCATTCCGTCAATTATTGCACATGATATCTTGAATATAGGTAGTTATCTCCGTCGACTTTAGTATGGACGGGTGGACCCAAGCGATTGACGCATGGTCCCCGCTGGGCTAATGGGCGGCCCAGGCCGACCTTTAATGACTGCTCCAAATCGCCTCCGCTCTGTCAACCGCCCTCGACGAATTTCTTTGCTGTTATTCGTTACCGCTATTACACCATCTTTGACACGCCTGGAGCGTATAGTTTACCCTGCAGAACTTTCCATCCTCATACGATGGACTTCTATCTCGTCCCGAACGATCCTACAAAGACGGTCCTCGTTTCTCCTAACGGTGTTGCACACTACCAAATCAGAACTATGAAAGCAAATAATGGCATGGTTTTGTCTTTGATACAGCGCCCGGCGGAATCTGAGGCGGATAGCATCGTCGCTGAAGTAGAGTGGAGGACATGGGGCAGCCCTACCTTTGTCCGAAGCCCCCTTTTCCGAGGCATGGGGAACTGCGTTGGAAAAATGGGTGCTGGGATAACCGCAAGGACTTTTCTCTATAAGCGGAATCCTTTCAGCAGGTATGTCACTGCCATGGGCACATGAAGCTTTTCTTGACACTCTCCCTCAAGCTCACGTTATTTCATGGGAAGCGATGGTATTGAATACAGGTGGACAGCAAGGAAAGGCATCGGTTGCGTCGTGAGCTCTCTTCTATTCCATATCCTGTCCAGCTACTGATGTTCGTACAGCTCACGAGTCCAAATGATGTTGAAATTGCGAGATACACTTCTGAACTTACTACTGAGGGCCTCTTCGCTGGAGAGAAGAAGTCTTTGCTCAGGATCCATCCTTGCTCGATTGACCTTGACCTCGTCGTTCTGTCATTCATGATCATGGAAACAAAGAGGCGTGAACGTGCCGGTGTCGATAGCGCGAGCCTTGTTGCTCGTGATGAAGATCCACAGGGTGATGGAGGAGCTGACGGAGGAGGCGAAAGCTAAAGCAGACCTAGATCTGTTGGAGGTTCAGACTTTTCCGAGTATAATAAGTTATCGATAGGATACATTAAACAATACAAAAAACATTATTGAATCATGGTTAATATCCTCGCGTAGTCATCGATGACACTCTGGAATGTTTCTTCCAGTTTGTCCAGCCGTTCTTGCTTGTCCAAATGAGCCAAAATTTCCTGTGTAGGTGCACAGGTGAGCTTCAAAATGCAAGAAAGGACAGGCAAAAATCAAGAAAAGAACTTACGAAATTAAAACGATATAGTCTTTCTTTGACTTGAATCCGATACGCACGCATTGCGAGCGTGTCTGAAGTATCAAGATGAAGGAGAATGAGCATCTCGATCAAACGTTGGAACTGTCGCTGGTGGGCGATCAGCAACCGGTCCGAATTCGAGCGCTTGAGGAGGGTCGATTACTCACGCCAGCAATTTTTAGATCACTTCTCCATTTTTCGACCCAAAGCTTGTCGCTAGGGGGTCTCATTTTGCCTTTGGTGCTCACTATTCCACTACCGCCTCTTCCACTTTTACCAGCACGGCCTATTCCCCCCGCACGTCCGCCACCATGTGATACAACAGCCTCGCTAAGGCCTTCTTCCATGAATTTCGTATCGGACAAGAGCATCCTGAGATCATTTCTGTCTCGCAAGTCCTCAAAAGCTTCTGCCGGATCTTCCACAGTCAGCTCGGCAATGCTTGGTTGGGAAAGTATATACTGATAAACGGCCTTGTATAGCTCGGCTAGAGGAGTCGATTAGCTTATAGTAAACAAAGACACTCAGTAGAGATGAAGTCTCACATCCATGACCTTTATGCTGGTATGGTGGAAGAATCACAAATTGGCTAGTGTTATGTATCGGTTGGAAAAGGTATAGGTAGAACTGAAAAGGGGAAGAAACTGACCTCAACCTCATTCGTGTTTTCTCTGGAAAGAAATAGAAAGGGTAAAGAGACGAGTAGCCAACGAAGTGGTATGTCAATATGTTCGGTGATCCTTTTCGCTTCCGCTTCTCGTATCTGAGGGAAAAGGTTGAGCATTTGACGCGTAAATGGGTCATAGACGCGCACAGAACAACAAACTCCCAGGAGTCTTCGTCTTCGCTGATATACGAGCCCGCCTCAATGTAAAGCAGAATGAATATTTGCATTCTGCGGTGGTATTCTCTAAACCCGGGGGTATTCCATGTCGTCTGAGCAGAGATAGATGAAAACCGCGCGAACAAATGGAGACAGCAACACCCGTACGTGATAAACCTCGAACTCAACAATATCCTCGTTATCTGTGTCTTGAATTGTACTTGGTAGTGATGAACGACTGTAAGAGTATATGTGCTGTCCAAAGGGCTTGAAGTTGGCAGCGTCCTCTTCTACGGAAGTCAAGAACTGCTTTTCGTCCTTCAAATATCCTTTTGCTTCTTCAGAAATAGAAAGTCACGAAGCTATGAACAAGAATATCTCCTACCTTCTGGGAGGAATTCGCGTAGTTTACCCTCTATATCATCGACCGTCGAAGAAGTTCCTAACTTCTCGGAATAGTTGATGTCCAGGTATTGAACGAGTGACCCTGAAGCAAACCTCAACTAGCGCGCGGAAGGGGATTTCAGATACGCGCCACCAGCAAGAGGATGTTGACGCACGTCAATTTGGAGGTCCTTATACCCATATAGCTTTTCTTCCTCTCCAAAAATCTACATGTATTTGGGTGTTGAAGTCAGAGTACTGTATAATTAGAAATTTCCGGAAGGACGACAAACGGGATAGGTGAAGGTAGGGTGAAATGTTTCGTACGACTCTTCTGGATGAAGAGTTTTCTTGTCCTCCGCCGACCTGACTAAGACGCGTATCAGAGTGAGGGGGCAAGTATATCATGCGCGCCTCTGATTTCACGCACCGAGGGATAGATTTAGTGACGCGTTCGCGTCTGACGTCCAGTCCGCCATGAAAGAATGAGTAGCGTGGGTGACGCGATTGGCAATGCAGCACTTGGCTACGATTCCCACGAGTTTTCAAGTTGAATATACTCAATACTTAGAATTATTGTAATGAAAAACTAATATCACATAAATTAGAGTACCAGCCCAATTGTTGGTAGAAATCACCGGTCCGACAGCAAATCATATGAGCGAAAAACCTTTTCAGCTACTGCAGCCCAGTCCACGTCCTCGCCATTCCCAACAGGTACGCGCTTCCTCGATTTACTCTTGTTCAGCTTCGTCCCACGCCCTCCTTTGCCGCCTCCGATGTCTCCTTGGAACTTTTTCCCAGTGGTTTTCTGTGCCAATCCCTTGACTTCACCAAAATCTGACGTAGCTTGCGCTTGGAGGAAGGCGGCACTAGCTGAACGATGGGTCAGACAGTTGGGAGGGATGTAACCTTCTAGTGAGCCTTCGAATTCCCTAATCGGATCAGTGCTCATTGGACGACCGTCCCTCCAAAGTGAACCTCCATTGGTTTTGGCGAGGACTTGAGCAATATCAAGGCTCTCACCCGGAGGTATGGGATTGGGCTGTGAAGGTGTGACACAAGGCATGTCCACTTCCTTACGAAGCACCTTGTCGACATCAACGGCGGAGAAAAAGGCTACGCCCTGTGGGAGATCATCCATGCCTAGCTTGTACGCAAAGATGCAACGCGTCCAAAGGTTCGCTATTTGCAAAGCAAGCGCAGTGCGATATTTGTCTTCCTCCGTGGCTAGATAACGTAGCTCGTCGTGCACGGAGATCAAGTACCGCGCATTGATGTCATATTTGGCAAGCAGGTAATCCATGGATACGATGAGAAGATGAAGATAATCCACTCCTGACGACTGAACGACCCAATTGATGCGCGAAGGCATATAATCCGAGCCGAATCCGGCCGGAAGGTATTCCTTGGATAAAGCGTAAGTAACATTGCAACCTAGTGCAGGTGTCTGTGGTTTATCGGATAGCGCAATTTCTTCTAGCTTGTTGAACACGAAGCTCTCAGTGCCGCCGAACCAAAACTTGCGGTTGAAAATGTCTGTGCGGTGCGTGTTCTTCCCTTTCGTGGACGCGTAAAGATTCTCAGCCAGTCTTTGCGCCTCCTCCAGCGTCATTCCGGCATTGGACTGCATTAAGAGCAAAACAGCGTGACGCATACCCGCACCATAGATTCGCGAGTAGTTGAACACCTTAGCTTGGTCACGAGAGATGCCCAAGATGCTCGCAGTTTTGGAATGGAGGTCCGTCCCCGCCGCTTTCGTCCCTTCTAGCGTCATCCACCCAATGGCCGTAGCACCGTGCAAACCGAATTGTGCATCACCCATGCAGCTAGAAATCCATAGCTCTTCTGAGTCGACATCTGCTCCTACAATCGCATAACCATCTGGAGCACGGACCATAGCTTTAAGCTCCGAACCCACACGATTCTTCTTGGCATTGCTCGCAGTCAGCCATGTCTTCTCGATAGCGCGGCGGGTGACGGTGCCCATCGTAATGACATGTGGTAATATGATCCCCCATTTTTGTTTGTCCCCCTCGGCGTCAGATTGTAATGCCTTGATTCCCATATCAAGCTGTGGACTTTGATATACAACCACCTGTTTCATGATGCGGTCACGAGCACTGATCCAATAACTGCATTGAGTGTTCATATCCAAAGCCTCCTTGGCTTCGTCTCCAGGACTCTTGAGTATCCCATCATGCGCGTACTTCATGAAAGTTTTGCTCAGCGGGCTGCCAACATTTGCTTTCTCGCCATCCTTGTGAGGCAGCTTATAGAAAAGGAACATCCCATCAGTAGAAGCTTTGGCGAGTGCGCCGTCTGCAGGGTCGTAGAAATCCAGAGGTTTCAGTCTTGTTGTGAACTGGGCATTAGAGGGGACGCGGAAAGTCCAACCATGTTCGAGAGAATGGAAAAGAGGCCATCCCATCCAAGAAAGACGAAGAAGTATGGGTGCGATGCGATTGCGTACTGTGATATCCAATGTACCAGGTGCCATGTCTTTCTTAGGCTTTGTTGCATCCCAGTACCATTTCGGCCAAATGACTGGAGCAGGCTTCGCTAGCTTGGACTTGAGCGGTTTTTTCACCCGTTCTGGCTTCTCGTCGAGTGTGACAGCGTCTCCCGCAGGTTTCCAGTCTAGTTGTTGTGACCATGAATCATCTCTTTGAAGGCCTGCTTTGCACACAGATTTTGCCAACCGCAGAACTTCCTTTTCGATCTTTTTGCTCCTGTCACCAGAGGATATGGCGAGTACGAGATCTGGATCGATGCATGTCATTGCTCCGCTGTCGATGTGAATGGGCGCGTGCCGTGAAGAAAAAAGTTGTGTCGTTTTCTTGCCGCCAGAGGTAGACAGACGCCGGACCTCACCCTCCACAAGTATATGCCATTGCTCCTTGTAGGTATATCGTAAGGGTTGACCCTCATACGATAACTTAAAGAGGAGAGGTAATATCCGCTCCAGACATTTTTGCCCGAGAGGATTGGCCAAGATTTGTTGATACCAAGATGGAGGCGCGTCAATTGATCTCGTGGTAGGCAGCGGTAGGGCCTCATCTGAATGCAGAACAGTCTCAACAGTCTGGGGGAGCATAATTACATAGGATTCGAAGTTGTAATGCAGGCTCACGTACGGGTTCAGGTGGGACGATCCCTCGAGATTTACCAGCGACCTTAGGAGACCAGTCAAGTTGACTAAGCCAGACGTCATCTTTCCACTTTTCTTCCTCATTCATTAACTGCCGTGCCTCCTCAGCCAACGTCCTGAGCTTCGTCTTGACCCGCTCCTCCATCTCACGGTACACTCCCTCTGCGCGATCGAGGTACTTTTCCCACTCTTCGTTAACAGGCAGGAAGCTTGAACCCATCGTCAAGATGCCGGCAAAAGAAACTGGATGCGGGCATCCCTGGAGGAACGCTGGTAGCACAACTGAGTAGACCTTATGCGTCACGTCAACATCGTTGGCACAGTATCCGAGATAATCCAAGATATTTTCCCTAATTTCTTCGGGGGTAACCTTCATGAAATCGTCGCGGATCTTTTTGTCTACATCGATGTCGCAGTGCAGCTTCGCGACGTCCGCGAGGGAATTGGCGGCAGTGATATCCTCCCAACGCTTAGATAAGAGTTCCGCTTCTTCCATCTCGGAATCTCCATTCATAAGCAACGGAAGGCTATCCGCCATATCCTGGCGGAGTCGTCGCAAATCTTCTTTCTTAGAAGCATCTATCTCATCCATCTGGCGTCTTTCAACATCTTGCATTAACTGCAGAATTGTCTCGACAGCCTCTTCCTTCTGCTCCGCAGCCACTTCTTTCGATTTGCGGTATTTATTCCAGGCGGGGCGTTGATGAGAAGATATACCTTTAACAGCGACATGTAATGCCATCGTGTCAAGGAAGCGATTTTTTGTTGTTTGAATGGTGTATTCTTCCTTGGTCCTAGCCCGGTCGTAAGAAACGTTGTGGCCGACAATGACTTTAGGGATTTGAGGATCACCTAAAGGTATCATGTGCTGGGGGTCTTTGGATTCACCAAGTAACCACGGACTGATCCAGGAATACCAAGCATTCTCTGACGCCGCACATGCCATAATCGCGTATGGGTGATAGTTGGGCATCGTCTCCACGTCGAAAGTGAGCATCGTCTCGACTTTCCCGTCGTGCATTGGATATGGTACGTGCTCGCTGTAGCTTGAACCATCGGGGTGGTAATGATATTTGGTCCAGCCGCTCTGGATTTGCCAGTCGTCCGGTTTAGGAGGGATTTGGGCCGTACAGAACGTTTTGGCAAGACCGAGCCAGGGTTGAGAGACTTGGGCTCCAATGCGATAGAAGTGTTCAAGAAGATCTTTTCCTTGCAATTGTGGAAGGGTAAAGCCAATATCAGGAAGGACTGATCCTTGGGTGGGATCCAAGCCGTGCTTTTCGAGGTGCTCGCGTGCAATTTGGACGAAAGAGGGGTGGGGTTTGGGGAACGAGACATTTCTAAATATTTGCGAGTGTAACTTTCGCGCGAGGAGCTGTACGCCGAGTTCGTTTCTTTCGGCTAAGGGTATAAGGTTGTAAAAAAGGCTGATACTAATTATTGATTGCAAATGATGACGAACCAAAATGTGGGGAACCCTGCACCGACTGAGTCGCGTGAGATTCCTCCTTTGACTCTTCCTTTGTAACCTTTTGTCGCGTATGTCTGAGCTGAGGACTGTTTTCCGGTGCGACTTTTTGTTTAAGAGCTTGCGTGTCGGCTGCAGAAGTATGAAACCACCGAGACAGGTAAGAACTTGGTTGTCTGGCAAGCTGGGAGGAGGACCGGAGCATTTAAAAACCATATAAAATAGACTCCCTGAAATTAGCTATTTACTTTTGCTGATTCCAAGATTTAATCTGTCTGTCAACTGTGAGTGCGAATGAATGGAAAAACAGAATTGTATAGAGTGGGAAAAAAGCCAGGACAGAAATGGCAAATCTTATCTGATAACAACAGACGCACAAGTACAGCATCTCAATATGCATTTGCTAAGCTACATTACTGTAGCTTGCAATATATATACTGTATGATTGGGATTATTCCAGTGTTGCCCTTGGAGCTGAGCTGGACTTGGCTGCATCGACGGCTGTCGAATATGATCCTGAACAATCACGAGACGCGTATTTTGGGTCCGTCTGATTTTGAACATCGGAAACGATGCCGTATAGTACTTGTGCTATTCCTCTTTGTGGACATCCTTTCCCTACAGTCCATCTCATATAAATCAACAAGTTTATTTTCCGCACAGCAGCACGCACTTCTTCCTTCTTTTCATTCGCAGCCATGTTCACTCAGGCCTTCCGAGTGAAGCTTGTCTCTAAAGCCACTTTGCGCCGACCAACTATCATACTTGCAACAAGGAGCTACAGTGTTGTTGCAGACGCACCTGTTCCGAAAAGCACAAAGCTATGGGACTCAGCAGACGAGGCGGTAAAGGATATAAAGTCTGGGGATGTCGTCCTCTGTGGTGGTGAGTACAACTCGCCCATCCCCATCTTGAACTGCTCCAACTCTATATCCTACAGGTTTTGGTCTAGCAGGCCTTCCCGGTATGTACTCCGTCACAGATGCCCACAGAGACTAAGTACTCTAAAGATACACTTCTCGACGCTGTTGCTAAGCGGAAAGATACTATAACGAACCTAACAGGCGTTTCTAACAATTGTGGGACTGAACACTTGGGGCTAGGTATGTATGTTCAGGGTAATCAACGATTGGCACAGTACTGAGGCATCTCCTCTTCCCCCAGGGAAATTACTTAATACAAACCAACTTGCAAAACTCATCGCATCATACCCTGGCGGGTAAGAAAACTCAACATAGCAGTATGTAGATCAAACTGAGGGTTCATTCTGCAAAGGAATAAGAAGTTCGAATCGATGTTCCTGGAAGGCAAGATTACCTTAGAGCTGGTTCCTCAAGGGACTCTTGCGGAGCGTATCCGCGCACATGCAGCAGGAATACCTGCATTCTTTACACCAACTGGCGCTTCCACCGCAGTAGAACAAGGCATGGTACCCCAGCGGTACAACGAAGGCGGTCACTCCAAAGGGATCGCCATTCCTGGTGTTAAGAAGGAGTTCAGAGAGATAAACGGCAGAAGATTTATCCTGGAACCGGCCATTCCTGGCGATGTGGCACTGGTCCGTGCTTGGAAGGTTGATGAAGTCGGTAACTGTGTATTTAGGTGCGAATATTTTGATTCCTGCATGGCGAGCCAAGACAACAACAATTTACTGGAACTTAGATATGCGTCCCAGAATTTCAACACCGTCATGGCGAGGAACGCAAAACTAACGATTGTTGAGGTGCTTTGTTGATCTCACACGTTCTCGTAGCCGACCATCAGCCATCTGACATATCTCTCCCACCCAGGCTGAGAATATCGTTCCCATCGGATCCATATCTCCAAACGCTATCCACCTGCCAGGCGTTTATGTCGACCGAATCGTTCCTGCTATCGCCGAGAAAAAGATTGAAATTGTCACTCTCGCGCAAAGCGGCTCCAGTGAATCAGAAGCGAATCTCTCGCCGGAGAAAGCTGCTGCACAGGCACAGCGTCACTATATCGCGAAACGGGCAGCTAAAGAAATCAAGGACGGATATTATGTTAATCTCGGAATTGGAATGCCAACGCTTGTACCCGAACATCTGGAGAAGGGTGTAAAAGTATGGTTACAGAGTGAGAATGGCATTCTAGGAATGGGGCCATATCCGACAGAGAAGCAATTGGATGCGTGAGTACAGTGGAGTAAGGAAAAGGAAAACTAACGATCTCATGGTTTTTTCCTTAGTGATCTCGTCAACGCTGGGAAGGAAACAGTCACTCTACTCCCTGGTGCCTCCGTATTTGGTCAGAGGCGAACAAATTCATGAATCTGTCAGTCATGGCTGAATTATCCACGCAGACTCCAGTGACTCCTTTGCTATGATTCGTGGTGGTCACATTGACGTTGCGATTCTCGGCGTATGTTCCTTCCTTTCTTGTCTCATGCTTCCAACATATACTTTATTCCGATCCGGAAGTCATCCCATTTGACTAACAGTTCACACAGGCTATGGAAGTTTCCCAGGCTGGTGACATTGCTAATTTTATGATACCAGGCAAGATGCTCAAAGGTCTGCATTCATCTATCTCAGTACCCCTGTTTTGTTCAGAGGGCGAGGTTTCCCTGTTCTTTATTACTCATTCTTGATTGTCAAAAGGCATTGGCGGCGCTATGGATCTCGTCTCGAATCCTGATAAAACTAAAGTCATTGCTGTCATGGAGCACTGCGCCAAGGGAGGGCGACACAAGATTCTTAAAGAATGCGCCTTGCCCCTCACCGGAGCTCGCGCCGTCAGCACGATCATCACCGAACTCGCCGTGTTTGACGTTGATCGCGTCGCTGGCGAGCTTGAGCTTATAGACCTTGCAAAGGGGGTGACGGTAGATGAAGTCCGTGCCAAGACGGGATGTGACTTCAATGTGAGAAGTCAGCTAGGAACCTGGTAGTTATTCAACAAAGCACTTTGCAATCCTTCCTCCCCTTTGGACTATAACCACTTGTATATTTGTATGAAATTTAGGTTTTGGCCTACGCAACAGCTATATCCAACCAGCGAATACAACGCATCCCATGTCTCTAAAGATTATTACTCCGTGGGGTATGAATCAAGGAATTAAAAGTATCATTTAGTTGACCAATTTCCGCGATGAGCATGCGGAAACCTAGTGGCCAAGAGATGCGTTATCTAACGAACCCGAGTCGTATTGCAGGTCATAAGTTAGTTGTGCTTCCTGTGGCCGATTCGGTGCATGGTGCTGGGGAACTTGACGACCAATGCTAGCTCCCTGAGGATCATCATCTTTATCCTTCAGCAAATTCTTCCACAAGGAACTTGGCACAGGGCGCAGTATCCCGTTCGATGGGGAATTGCCAGGATGAGCGCTACCACCAGTTGATGAATCCTGTTGCTCCCAGCGTGTTTGGGTGGGCACACTTCGTACGTGCAATACGTCGCCATGGAATGGTTTTCTATGATTATCTTCTGAATGAAGTAGAGTATTGAAGGAAGTGGAAGGAGCTGGATCAGCAGCGAGACAGGTCGCTTTACTGTGGCAGGTGGTTGAGGGAATGGGGGCTGAAAAAGTGAGCGTCGCGCCACCGACGCAAGCAGCGATGACGATTTGAGAGTATTTCATTCTGAGAGTGGTGGGTTGTATAATTATGAGGTGGACCAGCTGGGGAAGTGCGAACTCAGGACCTGCCAAGAGTAGGGTAAACGTACTTGAAAGAAATTCAAATGTGTGTTTTTTCATCTTTTATATTACAGCAACATAGGCTCTTGACTCTTGATCCGTTCATTACCATGCGCCATATAGTTACCCTAGCCCTAGTAGCCCTAGTGCTGACATCGCACGACGCATGCTGCAAAGCGAGCACAATCCATGGACACTTTTATTGATCAGGCAATGACAAAAGATGAAACTTGAGAAGGGCAGTAGTGGGCAACTCTGCATGGGACCCAGAAGCCTTATTACATTCTCGAGCAATGAATTAGACGTAGCTACAGTATCTAAAAGTTGATATTTGCTGGCGATTGGTCATACCTTTTCGGAGTATTACCCACGACACGTAAGGTTCGCACCATACGCAGTCACAAAGTCGTTCAAGCAAAATGTAGATAACATAGCTGGTGATTTTATTTTATTCCTTTTTTTCTGTGTGTTTTTACTTTCTAAGTAGTCTTGCAGCCTTGTACTGCAATTGTGATGGATGTTGAAGGACGATAAAAGACTAAAAGACTAAAAGACAGATACATTTCTAGACTCTATTCAAGGGCCAAACACCATGAGAGCGAGAGAGTAAACGACCACAAGCCATCAAAAGTCGGACATAGTACCGCCTTAGAAAGACTAAAGGACCAGAAGGCAAGGTGGGAGGCCGAATTTCGATGTAATGAGGACCAGAAACGATTGTCTGAGGAGTAGCAGAAGACCCAGCGCAGATGACGCTGCTGCGACGAAGGGCAGAAGGGAAGATGCCAGACTCTGCATGCATATATACCTTGCGCCGCGCTTGAGCGACGGTCTCACTGATGTGTGCCTTGAACTCTTCGCCGGACAGCCGCTCAGGCGTGGGGCCAATATGACCATACAATCGACTTCGTGCCTCATCCGACAGATTTGGGGAGCCTGAATCAAAGTATTTACGAGTTGGCAACGGTAGCGGTGAGGGGGCCGCGGCACGAGCAGCAAGAATATCGGGCAACAGAAGACGTCTAGGATATTTGGGCGGTTGAGGCGCAGTGCGAGGAGGAAGGGCAAACGCCTCCTCAACACTCGGGAACCAGTGTTTCAAGTCTATTTCCCCTTTGAAGGATGGCCTGGGATAATCTGCAGGCTTGTCCTTTGTGTGTGCGTGTTCTAGTGCAGGATGTGAGTATAGCTGTACTCTTTCGAGAGCTCTTGGGTAAACGCCAGGGGTCATATTGTTAAAATCGGGCAGAGCAGCGACCTGACGGACACACCCATCCTTAGCGCCGTGTATTTTGCTGGTGGCTTCCGCTTGAGAATTCTCCTTGCTGTCGGTTGTAAAAGACAGTACGGGTTGGAGCGGGCTAGGGTATACCAAAGGTTTGAGTCCTTCGTCCTCGTCCCGGGCTAGTGAAGAACCGATAAGCTCTGGGTCTCCCCTACACCTGAAAAATGCGTCGTCGTTGTCAGAATCTAAAGTGCTATTCTTCCTTCCCCGGCCAACTTTGAGGATCGTAGACTTGACTTGCGCCTCCATAAAGTTCTTGGTATCGGCCACGACATGGGATTCGTCCTCCGATTCCGACTTCACCGTCAACTTTGATGTAGATCTGGGTAGCAAGAGTGACTCGAGTGAGGATTTACGGGAAGGCTTGGATGTGGGGCTGGGTATATGTAAAGTGGGTATAGTATTAGACGCAGCAGGTTTATGATGAGGTCTGGAGACGGGCCGTTTGATACTAATGTTGAATTGATTTTCAGACTCGAGTTCAAGATCAGAGCTTAGCTTCGCCGACGTCACACTAAGTAGCGACAGGTCTGCCGCACTCGATGGACTCAAACAATCGCTGCTGTTAGTGACGATGCGCAATGGCGACCTCTTGACCGGGCTATTCGGCAATTTGTGTTTTAGCACTACGCTTGAACTTACTGGCGGGTCAGAAACATCGTCAATGGAAGGAGTCTTCAAGTCTTGCTCTTGTGCTGAAGAGTCTGTAGAGTAGAAGACGTTGATAAAAGGAGGGCGTGGAGTGGTAGGTGGGTGAGGTCTACTCCGCAAGAGATTTCTGATTACTGGGCGTGGAAGCCGCCCTCTGGGATCATATTTACGGTCTGCGGAGAGATGACACAAAGGGTCAGACGCAAACTTGAATCGAGCCGGTATTGAGCGATCAAAAAGGTTCGCGACCGTGGGTGGTATGATAAGGACGCTATTAGGGGGCCAGATCGTCTTCGCTGGGATAGAGTCGCTCATGCCACCACTCGAGGTTCTTGCTGAAGATGATATGGAGGGTAAGATGGGTGGCCCCAGGGAGAAGATAATTGGTGGACTGGTTTCAGCAATGTGGGCGGCAGTGATGGAAGTTTTGTTGCGGGAAAGAGACGGTCTGATGTTTTCACCGCTGATGCTGTTCAATAATGATTCGAATTTGCCGAAAAAGCCAACGTTATGAGGTTTTTTGGGATGATACAAGCGAGGTGATGTGAAACAAAATTCGGGATATGGGTCTGATATCTTAAATGGCTTGCCATGTGTGATTGACATAGATTGTGAGACTGGAAGGGGCCAGGTGGTAGGTTTCCACGGCGCAATAAGCGTTTGTTTCTTGATGCGATCCCATCTCCTACGAAATGGTCAAATTAGATTTCGAAGTCGGATGTCTCTCGTTTAACGACTTACAGGCCCTTGAAAAATGGGTGACGTTTTATTTCATTCAGGGATATGTGATCGCATGGATTCTTAACCAGGAGCTTGCTGATCAAATCCTGGGCTACCTCGGATACGTTGTCGGTAGTTTCAAACTCAAATGAACCAAGAAAGATGGCGTCCCGCAATTGTTGGGCGGTAACGGCGTTCTCCCCGAACGGAAGCTGAGGCATTCGTTTAGCAGTCTAACGTAATCCCACATAGACTCAGGGCTGACCTTTCCTGTTAGCATCTGATAGACGACAACACCCAGGGCGTGGACGTCAACATCAAAGGAATATGAAAGTCCCAAGTGTGCTTCAATCGACATATATGCCGGCGTCCCTACAACTTCGTTGACGTGAAATGACGTATTACTCGCTTCAGCTTGACAGGTTTTGTCGGAGTTGGCATGCAGACCGTCGTGCTTGGCCGCTGTTGTATGAAACCTCTTTGACAATCCGAAATCAGTCAAACGAATGTGACCATCCTTTGTGAAGATGATATTTCCCGGTTTGATGTCTCTGTGAATGATCCCGCGAGCGCGCAATTGTTCGAGAGCTATCACCTAGATTTGAACAGGGTCATTATGTCTGTTACTCTGGTAGGATAAACGGACAAGAGGAGGTGGCTGACCAGTTCAGCAACATAAAATCTGGCACGATCTTCGCTAAATTTTGTCGAAAGCTCCAGCTCAACAGCCATGTCATTTCCACCGAAGTATTCCTGTAGGGAACGTTAGCCACCGGCTTAGAACACGCACAAGGCTGACGAACCGTAGCGAGATAGTAGTTTACGGTGTCATGCCAGCTACACAAGAGAGGTAAGAGAAACGTGGGCTCATCTTCATCCAGAGATGCTTGGATAACTTGTTCTTGAATTACCCACTCGTGGAGGCTCTTGTATTTTGGGATGACTTTGAGAGCGACCTGTGTATTGGTGCGTAACTCAATGGCGAGAAAGACTTTGCTGCAAAATCCCTGGCCAATTAATTTGACGATCTGAAAATCCGCAATTGAAATTAGTTGCGCTGAGTATTCAGCGGGGATCTGAGATGTGACGTGATCTTGTCAGCTATCATCTGGTAGGATGAAATGATAGATACGTACCGCTTTAGGGGCAGAAGAGGAAGCCATGTTTATTAATAAGTGAACTGAAAGAATGTGAACAGTAGTTGATAAGCAGCTAAGGGGAGATGCGATGATGAAGAAACGGCAAGAAAGAGATGCAGACGGTTAGACATGATTGAGAAATGCTTATAACTAGAATTAAGTTTTTGACTGAGCGAAGATATTTTATCGTGAGCTTACATAATTACTATTTTAATAGCACGGGCTGTTCTTGACGTTGGAGGACTCTACAGTGCCACTGTCGTCTCTGCTCCCCAGCATGGGTTGGTTCACATCACTCTTTTCTCTCCAGGACAACTCCCAGCATACCAGGAAGGGGCAGGCACTATCTTCTACTCACGAGGCCTTTTCTCTCCAGACCTCGTCACCCACAAGGTCCCCAACCTCCGTCGCTCACCTTGACACCTTTCACCCTGAAGCTCTTCAAACACCCGACCCGGAGAGCAGTATGACCCCATCATATACTTATCCTCCTCAGGGCTCTGGCGCCTACGGCTATGTTCCAACATCGTAAGAGTTCTACGTCGATCGTCTATTTATGTACAACTTACACTTGACAGCACTGGGTTAAACTCTCGGCCAGTATCAGTTTCCCTTCTTCCAACGCACCACGAACCGACCCATACACTTCTTTCACCCAAATTTCAATATCCTCCTTTGTCAACCACATGGAATCGTCTTCGCACTTGGCTCGACCGTGAATACCCTGAGCTCGGGGATACCCTCAATTATGGAATTCTTCCTCCTGATCTTGCTCAAATAGAGATGCAATTTGGATTCGCACTTCCTCCCGCGGTTCGCGATTCTTATCTCTGTGTTAATGGGCAAGAGGCAGAATCTGCCGCTGGATGCTCAGAGGGCTTATTCTTCGGTCTTAAATTCCTTCCCCTTGAGGAAGTGTTGGAAGAATGGAGATTCTGGAGAGAGGTTGATGATGATCCGGCAACGGGCGGAAATCCCCGACTACGAGAAGCAATGCAATCTATACCTCCTGGTTGGGTACGCAAAGAGTACTCTCAGCGAGGCTGGATCCCTCTTATTGCCGACAAAGTGGGTAATTATATTGGAATCGACTTAAACCCCGACGAAAAAGGTTCGGTTGGCCAAGTCATCGTTTTCGGACGCGACTTTGACACCAAAGTGGTGCTCTTTGTGGGTGATGGTCCAGCAGGATGGGCAAAGTGGCTCGCTAGTTTTGTGGACGAATTGGAGAGCGGTGAGGGTATTGAGATTGGTTTAGTCACTGATGGCAGTGATGGTAGCGAAGATGATCTTGGATATGAAAGCTATTTCTACGAGGGAAATGGACGTGGCCAAGGCGATGGTGGCGGAGACACGGGCTCTGGGGGTGGGTTACGGCTGGTCGGTGAATATCGAGGTTGGGATGTTTTGGAAGCATTGGCAGATCGAAGTCTTCGCAGATGGCACGAAGCTGGGGTCATTATAGATACCTCCATCTCACCAGCTGCGGACGAGAGCAAGGTAACACATCGGTCCTCTCAGGAACAAAAGGCCTTTCTGATAATATGCGCAGCAGCTACCTGAACACATCGTCCTTGATCTCACCAACGAATCTAGCGTGCAGGTCGGAATACCGATCCTTGCAGACGATGACGATCCCATTCCTGCACCGTCTATTGCATCCAGTATCGGGCAGTTCTCTAACGCTGTCCAAAAGCAAGAGCAACAGGAAGCAACAGATTTACCCACAATATCTATAACACGGGCTCCTGCTCCATTACCTGTCGAATTGCCTACCGAGCATGACATCATGCCAGCGCCTGTTACTGGCTCATCGCAGTCTTCCTTCGACGAAGACCTTGAATCGGGACGAAGTATAGGGATGCGTGAGTCTCCTAACCTTGTTCCTTCGTCAAAACGCTCGCAAGCGGTACCGTCTTCTTCCCGAGAGCCGACCGATATCGCTGGAACTGTTCATAGCGTCTCAAGTCCACCGCTAAAATCACGATCACCGACCCCTTTAAGTCCATCAATATCACAAAAAGCTAATATTCCTGATCTTCTTGCTGATTCTGCTCCGGCTCTGGATACCCTACCTATTACCCCGACTTCGCCCCATCCTCAGCGGTCGGACTTACCGACAACAGCTGTGAAAGAATCTGCTACAAGTGACGCTCAAGATGTTGCGGATGCCGTTGACGAAGATCCGTCATCAAAACCTGCGAGTGTCGAGGAGGTCGATCCGAATGCAACCATCCGACTTGTCGGAGGCGGCGGAACAGTTGGGGTCGTCAATGGACAGGATGACGAAACACCTTACTCAGAAGGTGTCGAGACTGATACCGACGTGTCCGTTACATCACAGGCGACCGAATCGACACCTAAGGCCGCGAAAACGCATAAGAAAACCAAGAGTGGATTGGCTGGACTGAAAAAGCTTGGTAAAATTGGACGAAAGCACGGTTCGAATAGTGATCTGAAGGATACACATGAAGCAGGTCCTATGGCAAGTTAGTGCTTCATATTAGTGAGAGGACCCTTTGGGCGGTCCTTTTTTCTCTTTCTTACTGTTTTCTGATTTCAACGTCACATATTCTACGAACGAAATCTGAGAATCGGACTCGACATTCTCTTTCTTTTCCTTTTATTTTTTTTACTTCATCTTCCTCACACCTTGATGGAGCGGGGCTGCTCCATGGGCAGGCTATTTGTATCCATCATTTGGCTCCTTTCCTAATACACTACAACTTCTGCCTGAATGTAAGGTCCGCATCACTCCCCTTTTTCCTTCTTTATACCCTAACCACAACTATCAATCATGCTTTACAATTACATGCTCCAAGCTTCAGAGATCCTGCCATCTTGATTTTGGTATGCATACGTAGAATAGTCTCAACAAACGATAATTTTATTTTTCTCTTCGTCGAACACGTTTGCAACTTTACATACTTCCAAAACCCTACAGTAGGTTGGTTTGCTCCCAAAAATGGCATTCATCAAAATCGATCACATGACCTTAAACACACATTTCGTAAATTGTCGCGTGTTCAACTCAACTCAACGTTCGACAACCTCAAGTATCAGGCATTTCAGGTTAGGGAGGGTGTTCCCTGCCACATTCGGCGCCATGAACTCACTGATTACACTAATATCACATCCATTTTTACATGTCAAAGTTGGCCCGTCCGATGACGGCGAGACTGGCATCGATGTGTTGTACCCGCTTTCACTTTTCTTCGCATTAGGCATTTGGCTTGTCTTTCAACGATATCAAAAGATGCACAATAGTGCAGTCCCGTTTTCTGTTGCGGTTCCAGTGGTACGTATTTTCCATGTTCAACGTCGATAGCCTTCACTTTCGCCTCGACAGGCGGCAGACCCAAATTGGAATAGTTTTCAGCTCAGACGCCCACATTTAGAGTCGCACAGGGATATTCCAGACATCCGCCCTATGTTTGAGTTACATGGAAAGAAATCTATCACGAGTTACGATCCCGCAACCGGACTTCATATTAACACCTTCGTAGCCGACGATGCAACAGATATCAATGAAAAAATATCAAGAGCGAGGAACGCGCAAAAGTCATGGCGATCGACCACCTTCACGCAAAGGAAACGCGTCATCAGGAGCTTATTGAAATGGCTGGTTGATAACCAGGATGTTTGTGCGAGGGTCGCGTGTCGGGATTCTGGCAAGACCCGTGAGTTATAGTATCACCAGGATTACCTCATATCCTTACAGTGCTATAGTCATCGACGCCGCTTTGGGAGAGATCCTAACAACTTGTTCCAAAATGGAATGGTTACTTAAACATGGCGAGAAATACCTTTCACCAGAAACGCGGTCATCAAACTTGGTACTTCTCTACAAAAAATCACAAGTCATCTATGAACCATTGGGAGTAGTGGCTGCCATTGTATCGTGGAACTACCGTGCGTACTCTATTTGGCTAACTGATGATTTCATTTTTCTCAGCCTGCATATCTAGCCCTGCATAACGCCTGGTCGCCAATACTAGCCGCTTTGTTTGCGGGAAACAGTATCGTTCTGAAATGCTCTGAGAATGTCATCTGGTCCACTGGTTGGTATATAGAGGTCATTCAAAAATGCCTTTCTGCTTGTGGTCATGACCCCGATCTTGTACAACTTGTTTGTTGCTGGCCAGAAGAGGCTGAGGCTCTGACCAGGTCGCCTGTTATCAAGCACATCACTTTCATTGGCTCGGAAGCGGTTGGGCGTAAGGTCGGTGGAGTTCTATCTATAAAAAAAAGCTTTTACGGTGACACTGGATCATAGGTTGCTATGGCTGCTACTGAATATCTGACTCCTGTCACGTTGGAACTTGGCGGCAAGGATCCCGCGGTTATTCTACCCGGCACGGATTTAAACAAGTGGGCACCTCTTTGGAAACGAGGAGTTTTGTCAGTCTGTCCTCAGTCTACTCGGCTATCTAAAATTGACAGAAATAACTCAGCCAAAACATGGGACAGAATTGCATTGGCATCGAAAGGCTCATTGTTCACAAAGACCAATATGATGATCTCTACGATATTTTTGCTGAAATGGTTCCGAAACTACGAGTCGGATCAGTTCTGGCCCCAACTCCAGAAGGATGGCTTTCTACTATCGATTGTGGGTCTATGATATCACACGAACGCTTTCCAGCCCTCGAGAAAATCATCCGTGACGCCCAGGAAGCTGGCGCGGATGTTGTGGGCGGCGTAACCTACAACCACAACCACGTCCCCCAAAATGGAGCATATTTTACACCCACACTTGTCGGTCCTGTCGATCCTTCTATGGATATTGCTCGAGAAGAACGTATGTGAACATTTCTTGATTCCACGCTAGCCTCCTTTACGCACCACTTGTAGTCTTTGCACCTGTTGCTGTGTTGATGTCATACGAATCCATCGACGAGGCAATCGAAATAGCAAACGGGACAAGATATGGGCTTGCTGCTAGTGTTTTCGGCCCTGACCAACGACAAGCTTTGAAGGTAGCAAAACGACTCGAGTGCGGCATGGTCTCAGTAAATGACTTCGGAGTTTTCTATGTGAGTATCGAAGTTTTTTTGAAACGACTGAAGATAACACTGACTTGGACATTTATAGGTGAAGTAGGCATACTGTTTGCTTCGTAAGATGGGTTTCCTTGCTAACACTTGATGCCCTTCAGTCAAGATCTACCGTTTGGTGGCTTCAAGAACAGTGGTTATGGAAGATTTGGTGTGTGAATTGCGAGCAACCTCCTTTACATAGCTGAAACTATTATATTCTCACATTATAGGTGGTCCTGAAGGCCTCCGATCTTTGACAAATATCAAAGCTATCATGGTAGATAGATGGCCTGCATTTATTCAGACTAGTATTCCCAGGGTGCTAGATTATCCAGTGCGTTCGCTGGCGCATAGCTGGTGCGTGTAAAGTCTACCTTTCTGCAGGTGCCAGGGCCTGAACTCCTATCTTTTAGGGCGTTCACAAGTAACCTTATCCGCTTTCTCTATGCTACTGGCTGGCGTGCTCGGATTCGTGGCTTATTTGCGCTTAGACGTGCCGCTGCGGCAGGTGTTGCAGCTGCTGCTAACACTTGAGGCAATCGCTGGAAGGCTGTACTACTTTCTTGAACTTTTATGCTTCACACACATTTTGTCAGTTGGAACATTCCATGTGTATCGGATATTAAACGGCTAAGTAAAGTACTGGATAGCATCTATTAAAAAATCACGTGGATTCATACAGAAGAACAATGTTGAATGCTTAATGCCTTGATGGGTGAGCTGAAACAGCATCATTGTGTCAAAAAACATTGTTGATAGCCACAGCCAACTTGACATATACTGCTATGAGATTCCCAGAGTGTGGCACGCTGAGCTACTCTCCCATTTGGATTGTCGTAGAGGGACTTCATGAGAGGTCCGCTCTGTCATGAAGATGGCTACCACTTGACATCTGCATGTGCAGTAGTCAGGTGGTGCGATCAGTCGCTCTCACAAAGAACTTATTAATAGGCTGACTCAATGGGCCTTGGAGCCCATCACATTTTTATTGCTTGATTTTCGGCTCGACGCTCAATGCCAGTCGCGGAGTATCACTCGTCCGGCTGTCCATCATTACTATAAACTCACGGAACTTCCAAATAAGACACGGCCGTGGGTGCTGACAGGATTAACGTTCATATAGATAAAGGCCGAAGGGTTTTACCCCCCCTGGCATTTTAGGATCCTGTTTGTCTCTCCTTTCACGAATAATGACCATCATAAATGCTCTGTACGCCCTTGCTTTGTATCAGGTCGTTGATTCTGATCGGTAGATATCAGATATGGACCTATGCTCATCGGGACCTTCTTGAGTATGATTTTATATGGGGTAAGGAGAGACCTTACTTCGGCTCCTCTGGAGAGTGTTAATGCTGATGACGGCTCGAATGATAGGTCCTCATTGTTCAAGTGCGCTTTTGCACTTTGCAATGTTTTTTTTCCATCTCTGATACCATGGCAGACGATCACCTACTACCAGTCTTTTAAGAGGTACATTTCGTCCTTGACATTGTTCCGATATTGGGAATAAACAATGCCTGCCTTTTCAGAGACCCTAGGTGGATACGATATTTCGTAGGTTTTCTGTGTGAACTGCTTTCACCCATTCACTAATAGGACAGATCTTATACTTGTTTGTCCTGGAGTCGCTGAATACAGGGCTCAACATGGGCCTGATATACGAACCTCTCATCCTGCGTTTTGGTAAAGACCACTGCAACCCACTTCGCCATCTAACCCTGACGCTATTTTCAGGTTCAGATCGTGCTGCGGAAGACTTACCAAAAAGTGAGCAGGAGTTGCTGTCATTCTATCTTTGGCGCTAACGTCTACCTCTTTTGCTGTCTCTCTAAGCGCTCTATCCTGGTAAGCGGTATCGCCGACACACCATCTCGACATGTTTTCTGACGTACTACCCCGTTCTAGACGCGGCGGTAACTGTGAGAACTCCGGGGCAGTCACCTACTTTCCACTTTTTTTGTCTCACCTCCGCTGAAACAGGTACTGTTGTCTACTCCCGTGCAACTTTTTATTGCCTGGCGAATCAAAATCCTCAGTCGGTCTAATCTCATCACTGCTGTCATCTGCTTCTTCGCCTTCTGTTCCTTTAGTACGTGATCAAAAGCGGCTCCGAGCTTATTTTTAGCGGATTCAAATAATGGCTATTTTTTGCTTCTAGCTGGTGGCATAGCCTCGACTGTTCTTGTTACTATTGCTGGCAAGTTCTCCCGGTTCCACATCGTTTATGGTGCATCGATAGTGGGACTTGTGTCATCAGCCGTTGCTGATATAGTGATCACCTGTAGCCTAGTATGGACTCTCGTGAGTTCTGGGAACTTGGGTCCAGTTATTTCTGTTTCCAACACAAGACTTGATAGTACCGGAAGAGGACTGGAAACACGATTACAGATGATCAGGTTACCAAGATCATCACAAGTGAGTGGCTCTGGATGTGCTTGAAAGTCTGCCCTTACCTATGAAAAGTGACGGTGCAAACGGGGTTGATTACAAGCATGTCTGCGCTCATAGACGTTCTTCTGTTTTTACTGGTACCGGTACGATGCGATGATTTCGGTGCTCCCAACCAATTACTCAAGTTTATGTTGACCATCTAGCACATATCCTTGTGAAAAAGGCACCGTCTAGTGTGTTTATGAAGTACTGATTTTTCTTGTCAGGAATTTTCTTTGGGACGTTCCGTTACCCAAATTATATACGAATTGCCTATTGAGCACGTTAGTAACTTCATTCGAGCCTGGGTTGAAGATGGGTTTCTGAAAGTCATCAAAATAGGCTTAATGCGCGTCTCGCTTTCAGGGATAGTATGGCGGGTGGAGTTTATATGTCAAGCTCCGGTTTTCAATTCGGGCTCTTTGACCAAGCGAGTGAGGCATCGACTACGCGCCGGGTCAGATATTTCTTTAAGATTTAATTACAATCGAGCTTTCTTTATTTACCATTCTATTCTATAGCAATCGAGCATGGGACCCCAAGGTTCACGCACCGTATGTCTAATGTTGTTTTTCAACTTCTTCACCGTGGTGCTGATAGATTTCGAAAGGTAACATCGGACCTCTTTGAGTTGCAGCCCGCGCAACGAGTGGTAATCAAGGGAGCAGCAAATCATGACGACATGGAACAAGGGATGAGCGATAGAAAGGTGTAACCATAATGTATGCGGGTGCCTGTACAATAGATATTCAAAAACTGGAAATTTATTAAATCCTGCGGGCGCAGGCGTACGCAATGCAACGCCTGTGATAGTCAACATTTAGATAGCTGTACTCAAATCAAAAGATGTTTGTGTAAAGGCTGTAGCTAGCGTAGCCAACATTCTGGAAGGTTCTCCGGTGGCAACCCAAAAAAGGCAAGTTTCGGATTATTCGAGAACTAAAAAAATTTGAAGTTTATAAAAAGCTCTTTACGGCCCTACTATTGATTTTTCAATCTCTTTCCTCCTCACATCCCATATCCCTCGCAACTCCTACACAGAAACAAAAAAGCGTTAGTACTGCTCATTTCTGATCTCACTTGGGATTTAATCTCACGTCTTTCTGACAGACAAATGGCGACTGAAAGCTTTGGATTCCAGGCCGAAATCAGCCAGCTGCTCGACCTCATCATCAGTAAGCGTCCTTTGATTATCCACCCAGAACATATCGCGATTTAACTTCTACCGCCATCAGATACTTTCTACTCGAACAAGGAGATCTTCCTACGCGAGTTGATCTCCAACGGCTCTGATGCCCTTGATAAAATCCGTTACGAATCCCTTACACGCCCTGAAGTCCTCGATAGTGAAAAGGAGCTTTTCATTCGTATCGTTCCCAACAAAGAAAACAAATGCCTTTCGATTCGTGATACTGGTATTGGTATGACCAAGGCTGACTTGGTCAATAACCTTGGTACCATCGCCAAATCTGGCACGAAGGTTCGTTGAATCTCCTACATTTTGCCTTGGCTTGCAGAGATGGACATGGACGCTAATCTATTTGACACTTAGGGTTTCATGGAGGCGCTAAACTCTGGTGCCGACATCTCCATGATTGGGCAGTTCGGTGTCGGTTTCTATTCCGCCTACCTCGTCGCCGAGCGCGTTCAAGTTATCTCAAAACACAATGATGACGAACAATACATTTGGGAGTCTGCGGCTGGCGGTACTTTCACTATCACTCAGGACACCGTCAACGAGCCTATCGGTCGTGGGACAGAAATTCGTCTGTTCCTCAAGGAGGATCAACTCGAGTACCTCGAGGAAAAGAAAATCAAGGAGATTGTTAAGAAACACTCCGAGTTCATTTCATACCCCATCCAATTGGCAGTGACGAAGGAGGTTGAGAAGGTTTGTTTTTCGGTTCGATTTTCTTGACGCAAGCCTCTAACGTGTGGTGATCGACAGGAGGTTGAAGATGAGGAAGCAGAGGCTGAGGCTGAGGACGCTGAGAAGCCCAAGATCGAGGAAGTCGAAGACGAGGAAGATAAGCCCAAGGAGAAGAAGACTAAAAAAATCAAGGAGACGGAAACGAAGAATGAGGAGCTTAACAAGACGAAGCCCATCTGGACACGCAACCCGAACGATATCCAAGCTGAAGAATATGGCTCTTTCTATAAGAGCTTGACGAATGACTGGGAAGAGCACCTTGCGGTCAAGCATTTCTCAGTTGAAGGTCAGCTCGAGTTCAAGGCCATCCTGTATGCTCCCAAACGGTAAGTTGCACACCGTAGACTTGCCTCCGGTATTATGCTAAACAGTTTGGCAGCGCTCCCTTCGATCTCTTCGAGTCAAAGAAGAAACGCAATAACATCAAACTCTACGTTCGCCGCGTATTCATCATGGATGACTGCGAGGACCTCATCCCCGAGTACCTCAACTTCATCAAGGGTATCGTCGACTCCGAAGACCTTCCCCTCAACATCTCTCGTGAAACCCTCCAACAAAACAAGATCCTCAAAGTCATCCGCAAGAATATTGTCAAGAAATGTCTTGATCTCTTCACCGAGATTGCCGAAGACAAGGAGAACTTTAACAAGTTCTACGAGGCGTTTGGCAAGAACCTTAAGCTTGGTATCCATGAAGATGCTCAAAACCGTAGCAAGCTTGCCGAGTTCCTCCGCTTCTACTCGACCAAGTCGGCTGATGAGCAAACTTCGTTCAAGGGTGCGTACAAGTCTCCGTTGGGGGTGGGTTATGGAATGCTGACAAGCCTTCTTTCTAGACTACATCACCCGCATGCCCGAAGCGCAAAAATCCATTTACTACCTCACTGGCGAGTCTCTCGCAGCAACTCGGGACTCACCGTTCCTTGAGGTGCTGAAGAAGAAGGGCTTTGAAGTGTTGCTCCTCGTCGACCCGATTGATGAATATGCGGTCACACAATTGAAGGAGTTTGACGGCAAGAAGCTTATATGTGTGTCGAAAGAAGGTCTAGAGCTTGAAGAGACAGAAGAGGAAAAGAAGGCACGGGAAGCCGAGGTGGCTTCGTATAACGACCTTTGCACTGTTGTCAAGGATGCGCTTGGCGAGAAAGTAGAGAAGGTTGTCATCTCGAACCGTATCACCAACTCCCCCTGTGTTCTCGTCACTGGTCAATTTGGTTGGTCATCTAACATGGTTAGTGTTTATTTTACTCCTATCCATGTTTTCAATCGGCGTGCTTATGGCGTGAGTTTAGGAGCGTATAATGAAGGCACAAGCTCTACGTGATTCGTCAATGTCTTCATATATGGCATCGAAGAAGACATTGGAGCTTAACCCGAGTAACCCCATCGTGAAGGAGCTGAAACGCAAAGTGGCAGAAGACAAGGCAGACAAGTCTGTGCGGGACTTGACATATCTGCTGTATGAGACATCGCTTTTGACGTCTGGGTTTTCGCTGGAGGAGCCAGTGTCGTTTGCGTCGCGTATCTATCGTATGATTTCGTAAGTTGGCATCTCCATTGTTTTTTGACGCCTTGAATTGATGTATTTGATGTGTTGCAGGCTTGGACTTGACGTTGAGGAGGAAGAAGAAGAAGAAGCGCCCTCGGCAGCGGCAAGTACCGAGACGCCAGCGGCGGCTACAGAGGCGTCTACGTCTGCAATGGAGGAGATTGATTAGAGCGCATTTTCGGAGTTGATGACCTTTTTTTTTTTTGCATTTATAATGTCGTACTTAAGCACACATAGTATTAAAAGCTTCATTTGTATCATTTTCACTGCTATCAATCAATTACCCAATTGTTGTCAAGAAATGTGAGATAACTGCATTGGGCAGTGAAAAGGAGTCAGTTGTGTGAGAAATGACTCGCGTCGGTGAGAAGCATTTAGAACAATGGGCGGGGTGGGTCTACCACGTGACTGAATGATTACCTGATTTGGCAGTGTCTGCGGAGAGACTGGGGCATCCCCCTCTCTTGCACTGAACGACGATGATCGATAAATGTATATAAGCCACATTCCTCACTTCATGCCTCCTGCTCCCCCCCAAATGCCATCAAACTCAATGCCATTCCAATCTGTCTATGACCACCTCAATGTAAGCACCGAGTAACCTCTCCTTTCCTCTTTCTCGCTAAATATCTCTCATACTCCAGTCCTCCTCATCCGCATCCTTACCCTCCTTGATGTCTGCAATCGAACTCGCCCCATCTACAAAGCCTCGTCCGACTCCCTTACTCCCTCCTGTCATACACAAACCCCCAATATCATCCCGCGGACCAGCTCCAAGACGTCGTCTAAAGCCATATCAGGCTGTTCATCACCGTAGGCGTCCCGTACCGCGTCTGACGCGTCATTCAGAGCCACAGCAACCACCCACCCACCCATTCGATCGTCTTCCGTGGTCTTCACAGCTCGATATCGAGCCAGAAGATCCCTCCCTCGATATATGGGACATCGCCGACCTCTCTCAGCTGCCAGACAGCTCCACATCAACTCCTGGACCTGTTCGTCGTCGTCAAAGGACTTCTCTACGCTCTGCGCCTTTTCCCGCTCGCTCTCGACAACGATCAACTACTCCGCCCCCCTGTGATACATTATTCCCTCTTTCCTTCCGTATGACCGCCGATGACACAAATGCACCGCCCTCTCGCCCTGTCACTCCCCCATCGCGTTTCAACCCTTCTCGTGTCGTGTTTCATAACCTCATGCCTGTTCTCTTCGACGACGATCATCACAACCATTGTACTTTCAAGTCTTCCATCCATCTTCAATGATCCCTATTTATCACATCGACATCTCTTCAACAGCAGCTGAAACGTTTACATCCCAATGCTTCAAGTCTACATCAAATCTCATCGAGTCTTCTCATGCCGGGTCTCAACCCCATCGTAACATCTATCTCTGCCTTCACTCTCTCGATCGTCAACAGTATAGCATCCAATCGCTAGTCGCCTTCTTTGCTATTGGCGCGATTTTAAATTCGATTTAACTTATGATCACCAAGCATCTACCCCTCTGATCACCGCCGTCTTCTCTCTATGAACGAAATCTCATTTTCGGCAATCATCGACGCCGTATCGCATCTTTGCACGCTCACAAAGCATGAATGACCGTTAAATATTACGAAATTCGATATCTCACATTAGACGTATTATTACTGTACATTTTTTCAGCTTATCGTATATCTCGCTATTTAGTCGTTTGACCTATCCTTATCGCTGCATCCAGCAGTTCTCTCTTTACTGTTACATGCTTCCGTTCTATTGCTGCTCACCAATTCCTCAATCATGCTGCATCACATTCGCTTTCGTCCCTCTGATTCACCCAACCGATGGACTGCTATCTTCCCTTTGTTCCCCTATCTCGTATTTAGCAAATATCACACAGTTGTCAATCGACCCTACCTTCTTTTAATCAGTGAGGTTAACGACTTTTGACGTCTTGGCTGGTACATGTCCCGCGGAAAGAGTCGTAAGTTTATGTTATTTTTGCAAATTTCTGTGGATTCGACTCCACACACTATTCCCGACGACACTCCCCTCTCCACTGAGGAATCCGCCTTAAAACCACCGCCGATTACGCCTTACCACTCAATCTCCATAGTTTATACTCTTCTTCTCCTCGGCCACTCCTAGCCCCTCCCAAAACAAGAACAGAATCTAGGGCCCCTCTTTATCACTCCAAAACAGAAGGAAAAAGAAAAAATTCCAGGAAACTAGGCATTATACTTACGTTCCCAATGGCAGAATCCCGCATTGCCAACTTCAGCGCAGGTCCCTCTGCCCTCCCCGAATCCGTTCTTCTCGAAGCTACCCAAGGTCTACTCAACTTCAACAACACAGGCATTGGCATTGCTGAAATCTCCCACCGATCTAAAGAGTTTGATGCTTATATCAAAGACACCGCCGCGCTCATTCGAGACCAGCTCGATGTCCCTGCTGCAACGCATGAGATTCTATTCATGCAAGGCGGTGGGACGGGACAGTTCTCTGCTGTCGTGTTAAACATGCTCGCTAGACATCGGTTGATTCATCCAGAGATGAAAGAGGAGGAGAGGGTGTTGGATTATGTTGTTACTGGGTCGTGGAGTAAAGCTGCTCATAAGGAAGCTGTGAGGCTTGCTGGTGGTGGACGAGCGAACGTTCGCATTGCGGCTGATTCGAGGGTTCATTCTCCGGATGGGCAGACGTTCGATGGGTTACCCCCTCACGCGTCTTACTCTTTCAGTCCTAACCCAGCACTTATTTTCTACTGCGAGAACGAGACCGTGTCTGGGGTTCAGTTCTCCAACACCGACGATCCAAAGGATCCTCATTCCTTCCCTTTTCACCTCCTACCCAACAACAATAAAGACGGGGGACTTTTACCCCTCGTAGCAGATTATTCCAGCTCATTCATGAGCAGACCTATCCCACGTCTCGCAGACCATGCTATCATCTTCGCGGGGGTACAAAAGAATCTAGGTCCAGCTGGAACGTCTATCGTTATCGTTCGCAAAGACTGTATCGTCGACGTTGATGCTGCCGCTAAGATCGGTGGTGGGTACCCCGTTCCCATTTCCCTTGCGTATAAGCCTTTTGCGGAGAACGATTCGATGCCCAATACGCCGAGCGTTTTGTCGGTGTATATTTGTGGACTGGTGCTTAAGCGCAGTGCGCAATTGGGGGGTGTGAAGTATTATGAGGAGTTTAATAAAGGGAAGGCGGAGAGGGTGTATAAGGTGTTGAAGGAAGGGGAAGATAGGGGGGTTGTGAAGATGAAGGTGAAGGAGGGTTCTAGAAGTTGGATGAATGTTGTTTTTGGGATCGCTGGGGAGGGTGCTGAAGCGAGATTTTTGGCTGGCGCGGAGAAGAAGGGTATGAAGGGGCTTAAAGGACATCGGTGAGTGGCTTTTTTTTTTTTTCTTCGACTTGTGCTTGCTCAAGATGATTTTCTACTCTTGTTAGATCCGTCGGCGGTGCGTATAATTCCTTTCTTCCGATGATCAAATACTAAAGTTCTTATGCCAATACAAGGTATCCGTATCTCCCTCTATAATGCCGTTACAGACGATTGGACGGACCAAATTGTCGCTTATCTTCGCGATTTCATCAACCAAGAAGCTCAAGCTCCAGCGACCGTCTCTGTTTCCAACGCATGACACCCGAAAAATTCCTACGACAAAAAGATGAGAACGTGTCCTTCGAACATTTCACAAGTTAGAGCGAAAGAAATGATAGAATTCCTGACTGCATAGACAAATCGTCCTGCACTGTGTGTAAGAATTTCGGTTATGAAATACTCTTATGTAGCAAATGTATTGTAATATCATGAAATAGATCAGTTTGAAATACCCAAAAACGTTGACGTATCGACATCGGCGGTGAACAATGAAATACTTTTACCAAGTAAGAGTCGAGTAAGGCTCTCTCGTGCTGCTGCACCATATTTGCAACACAGAAACGCGTCCTCCAACCCCATTAATACTTGTACGTGAATTACCCGCGGTGAACGGGGTTGAGGTGTTATATTCTTAAAAGTTCCTATTGTCCACAAGGTCACTTTGCCGGAGTGGTTAACGGGATCGCCTGCTATTCATAGCATAATAAAGCGGTTGGGCTTTGCCCGCGTGTGTTCGAATCGCACAGGTGACGAATTTTTGTTTTGTTTTTTTTTGTTTTCTCTTTTTTCAAAATGAAATCTTATCTCCGCACCTTGACTTATGATTTACCCCGCACTTTTTTACCCCGCATGAGTGAACGCGGCAATAAGAACTTTATTTATACGGGGTTCCTGATCGGTCGGGTACCCAGGGCTATTTTCATCTCAATTCTGTACAACAGCGCGGGGTTTCATTCCCTCGGACTGGGTTCTCGTCATGACAATAGGCGTATTCCTCAAGCAAAACAAGGGTTGCTTGGGTGTTATGGCATAATTGACACATAGAGCAGAGCAGATCAATCCAAGCTACGACCCGCCGTACCCTGACTGTCTACTGTAATCGCTGGTAGTGCGGTATCCTCGGAAGCCATGATTGATCACCTAGGCATTACGAGTAGCTACTGTACACCATCACGGCAAAAGGCAGCTGAACAATAAACACAGCACTTGCAGCACCGCCAAAGTGTCATTCAGCCGTCGGGTCAGAGGTATTGTTCATCGATCCTTGATCACACAGTAATGATCATGGGCTTACAACCTTGCATCACTAACGACGTTGATTTAGCCCAGCCCTGCGTCTGGACTCTGGATGGCGCTCATGACTGGTCCGGAAAAGTTGGGAAAGGAAATGATCTGGAGGTCCTTATATTGCCAGAGCTAGACACATCAAAGATACAGGCGCCTTCGCGAGAAGATGCAGATATCAGTCTAGTTGGAATTATCAGAAACCGAAATATTGGAAGGCGGACAAGACTGTCCTTGTGAGAATAGGGTGAATCTGTTCACATGACGCTTTGCATGCTGATGCGAGTAGCCATGCTTTGAATCACAAAGGGTATATGTTGCTGCTATTCGGAGTGATATTTTGATCGAATATGATGAGCTCCAGAACTCAGAACGTGCTCTTGGTACTCGTTTCAGGTTGAAATTTTCAGAGGCAACGATCTACCGTTGATACAATTTTTGAATGAATGGCCGCGTGAGTTCTCACCAACCGCGTCTTACAACATAAGCATGTAGGATTGGCCTGGAGCCGAGAAATAGAGCAATCATCATACAAGCTTCGTGATACGCTTTCGGTCCTTCTGGAGGTTCATCCAATCCAGGTTTAACCTACAGTAACTTAGTATGTCTGATCAGCCTGAAAACACGGGTATACAATGATTGACATTGTTGAGAACGAGGAGAAAAAGTTCATAGAGTCCAGATCATAGTCCATCAACCTTGGAAACGAAAATCAAGACATATTTCGGTTACCTGTAACCGCGGCGTGGTAGTCTGGGGGTGGGTTATTAACCCAGGACGGCCGGCTGCCCCGCGCTTCGAGCGCACCTCGCCTTGCTGACTGCAAGATAGAGCCGCTGGAAGATTTCACCTTCCGCTTCGACGCAGTGCGTGATCGAGCTGATAAGATATCGCTTTCAGTCAGAGCGCGACTACTGCGATTTGGAGCGGCTTGCGCCTGACTTAAAGGTCTGCTGGGATTGTACAAATCATTGAGCCTGAGGGTGTTGATCAGGCGCTCTTTTGCAAATGTTAGTACCATGTCTGTCGATCTGTGGGACGCTTACTTTGCTCGCTTATCGATGGCACGCTCTCGTTGCGTGTATACGTGAATGGAATGACCGTAGGATAAGCTGGATTGTCTTGTGGTCTACCCGAAGATCCCGCTGCCTGCCTCAGAGTCGTATTTTGACTCTTCTGTGGACTGCTCTTTATCTGGACACGACTTCTAGCATCCAAAGTCACCCCTGCTTGGTTACGGCGTCTTCCGTGGTTTATGAAATCCAGAAGTCTTTCGAGTAGCGAGGGTGACTCGACATCATTTTCATCGTGTACGACCACTTTGGGGGGAGTCCGACGCCGTCGCCGCCGGTAAGAGATGACGAGAGCGACGCTAATTAAAACGAGAAGAGCACCTAGCAGAATGCCTACTGCAGTAGCAGCGCTGTCTGGTCCTTTCTTTTCTTGTTGAGCAGCTGGGAGTACACTGCTCGTCGCCCCCGCCTCGAGGTGGGTGGGACTAAGGGAGCTTTAATACGATTAGCAATCGTATACTGACGTAAAGGTAGTGAACTAACAACTGGCTAGTGACGGGCGTAAATGACTTGGTAGATTGCACAGAGAGATTCGAAGTCGCAGGACCTTATTCAGTTGCGTGAGTGGAAGGGTGACTATTGCTGTGGGTATCTGGCCCGTACCTTCCTCTGGTGGGCGATTAGTAGCATAGGCGATGGGTGGGTTTGTACTAACAAATAATAGAATGGTCATTGATGCCCACATATTTATTAGAGACCCGAACTTACGGTGGCTTGTCTGATACTTCTCCACCGCCCCCACCACCACCACCACCACCTAGTCCTCCTCCACCACCTCCACCGCCTAGTCGACCACCTCCACCACCGCCCCCACCTTCCAAACCTCCACCTCCACCGCCCCCACCGCCTAATCCCCCACCGCCGCCACCGCCGCCACCCCTGTTTTGTAACTCTCCCAACTCTCCCGGTATTTGGACAGGCTTTGCTTCCAATGCTGGCATTGGCAGTAGAATATCAAATGGCGTTTTGTTAGATCTAGAGTTGTGATCAGGGGCACTGTGGTAGCTGTTCATCTGGCCTCTTTGTAGTGGGCCAGCTGCAACTTTCCTTGGATTGTGATAACGTCTGCAGGACTCACCGCATAAGGTGGTCGAAGTGGGAAGTACGCGGCGCGCTACATAATAAAGGATCTGACGACTTTTTATGTGCATCAGTATTTACGATCCACTTTACAAGTAGACTATCAGATGGCTGAAATTTGTTCTGATGCATTTCAGTGTTAACATCAACTCGACATGATGCTCTAGAGAGATCGCGTCAGAGTCGTGGAGCTTGATAGCTCGGGAGACAACAAGAGAAGTCCTATCACGAAGGCATATCAACATGATATCGCCGAGAACGACGCCCGGAATGAGAGGCGAGAAAAATCAAGAATCTTCGCGTGAGCACATCGACGCTAATCTGACATGTGGCATTTTAATTTCAGGACCAAGGCAGAGGAACCGGTTCAAAAAGAAGAGGGTACATGATGAATGAGAAGATGCTCGGGGACAGAGAAACCGCAAACGCCGAGGCAGCGAAGTGGAATTCGGTTTATTACCTTCACAAAAAAAACAGTTATAGGACGACGCACCTTGAAAATAGGTTGGTCGCAGCCATTTAACACTAGTGGGAGCTAACGAATCATTTGTTGATCAGCCCCAGCTCAACCAGAATAAAGATATCGTGGACGAGCAGAATCAGCAACTGATAGTTTGACGCCTGCTAAAGCAGATCTGCATCATGTAAATTCCGGGTGATAGGTGCTTCGTGATTTCTTTAGAGGCCCAACGCTTGGAGGCAGTATGTGAACAAATAACAACCACCATATATGGTCCGAGCATGCGACAAAAAACCTAAAAATATGATCATTCATATTGTTTCCGAGGGGAAGCCTTGATGTGTAAAGGATACAACTACCTTAGCGTATAATGTAGCCACTGGTATGGCATGACTAAGTTGAAGAACATGCCACAAGCTCAAGCTTTGCCATGAGACCTTCAGCCGGTAATTCCCCTGCTTGCACCAAAACTGACATACCCTTATGAGCCGTGCTTGAGTCTGAGAACTGTAATTTCCTTGCTTCACTTGTAATTTCTTTGATCGGCAAGAACTCCTTTATTTTTTCCCCAGAGTGTTATCTGAGTAGAGTTTAAGAGATAGAGTACACTCTCCCTCTTCTGCCATCTTGGCAGCGAGTGCATCGGGAGCCGTCATCCCACTGCGCAATGCAGAGGTGGGGGTGCCTGCACGCCTAGTTCAGAGAGCTTGAATTTGTCGTTTGGAACAGTCACAGCACTATAGCTGCCCTTTATTTCTGGAATATCACAAGGTTGTTGGGCTCATCGCCTCGAGAAACTGACCTCGATCAAGTGTAACAAACGTGAAGTGGGTGTGAATAGCCACGTTGGCGTGCGACGCATGAGTGGCTAATCACTCATCGTGAACGTCGAAGATGGGGCTTGTCGATTGTCCACATGTTCCTTTGTGAGATGTAGTGGGTCTGACATAATAGGCAAAGGTTAGCATATCACACATATTGATGAGTCCGCAGTCGATGACTTACGACCAGGAATGATGATTTTCTCGCGGATTTTTTCAAGTCTGCGTAGAATATTCCGTTTGGTAAGATCAGTGGCAACTTGCAAGGCACCGCTGGAGGTCGTTGCAAAGCGTATAGCGGGTCGTCCACTGGTATTTACGAGATTCTAAAGAAGAGCCTAGGTGCTGCCAATTGCCAGTGATGACCTAGATGGCCGCTGTAGATTTATGCAGCAGACATAGCTCAAAACTGTTATCATGACAGCTCATTTGTACGAAGACCCAACCATCGTCGATTGGGCATATTTCGATGTGATTTCTGCATGAGCATAGGAAAACCAGAGAAGGGTCACGAACGCCAGGAGAGTGTCTGAGTGGCTGGACAACACCTTTTACGGTAACTCCATCGTCATCAATATCTATTGCTTATAGTCAGACGCTAGAGTCTGGTTTCCGCCTCAGTGCATCGTATGTGGCTGATAGTAGGGTCAATTACTGTTAGTTCGGATACTTGGTGCAAGGCTACTAGCCTTGTTCATCTCTATTACACGACAAAGAATAAACAAACAAGAGGTGACGGGAAATTACATTGTAGCAATTTACAACAATCAGCTACTCTCTGATCCCATTCCAAGTACGAACGTACTCCTCCCTCCTCGCGGTAGAACGAGCACTTTCTCCGCTCCATGGATTTGGTATGTTTCAATGCTAGGTACCGCCATCGAACCCATCATCATCTCGCCTGATACTATTGGCAAAGCTGTTATCGTCACACTGGGAAGTGATAGCTCTCCATGATGCAAGGCTATCATCGTAATCATGGCGGAGTGCGTTGCACCGTCCTGATGGGTCAAGGTTGTGAGATTCGGGAAGGAATATGATGAGATGATGAGAGGGTGAGAAAGAAAAACTCACAAAAGCTGGAAAGTCTCCGCGTTTCGGCCCGCTCACGAGCCAATCTCGTACCATTTCCTCGATATCATACCTAAGCATATACTGCTTCTTTTTATCTCCTGCGCTCTCACCCCAATGGAAGGAAGTGTGAACAGTAAGTTGTACAGATATTGGTTGACCAGCGTAGAGAGGTAGATCGCCTTGGCTTAATTCGCTGCTCATGCTAAAAGGAGTGGACAAGATACGAAAGCGAGCAGCGGCGACAATCTTTGACAATAGTAGCATTAAAAGAACGTTGAGAAAGGGGCTAGACGGTTGGTGCTGACGAAAAACGCACACTCATATATGGGACGTCCACTGGAATTTTAATCTCCCTCCACTGACCGTCGGGTGGCGATGGGTGTTTATGCTGCTCGAGTAGCTGGACAAAGAGGGAAAGGATTCAAATTTGTCGGGAAATGCTCACGTTATGCGACAGACCTGCTTGGCTTTCCATAACAGGGCACACATCTCGTTCTCGTCTGCGTCGCCCCGCGAAGTGTTTGGGACCCTGAGCTCGCCCGTGATACCATATAGATCTACCCAAGCTGCATCACCCTCTAGGGCCTCCACCAGCTTGTTTACCAGAACTATACGGTGATGGTGCGTCGGAGGAGATTCTGCCAACACTTTGATGACCGCTTCTTCCACTACAGACTCCACCTCTGAAAATAAGCTTCCTGTGAGCTGGACTTGTGCCTTCAAGTGACGGCTATTACCTTCACGCAACATCCGATATCTTATTGAGAGGTACAGCGGTTCGCGAACTGATCAGGTGCAAAAAGTCAGTGCTGTTGTATCGGGAGGGATATCGAGCGAACCGACCGGGACCATAATCAGAGTTGATGCAAAAAAGAAAGTTTACCGGCTGAGAAGGTGTGATGGTCTAAAAAATGAGGCTTAGGCCGACCATGAGCCACGAAATGCTTACTAGTACGCCACGATTTTTCGTCGCGCAGGGCACAATTTTCACACCATCTAAGCCACCTTCTTGCGTCATTAAATGCGCAGTGTTTATTCGAACATGCTGATGGGTAGCCGTAGAGATTGTGAATTTTGAGAAGAGGCTTACATGATTGGACATTAGTGGGCACGATAGAGGCTACTTAAAATGCAGGATGCACGTACCGAGATCCCCTAAAAAAATCCTCCACGTTCACGGAAATGGGAAGCGCTGTAAGCACAACGCGTGTCGTCCGCATTTTTCTTCGAACAGTGGGCTCGGAGGTAGTCGTATATTCGACTGCTAGGTGGATTTTCTAACGGTTGGTGAGCTTTTGCGACCGAAAGATGTTTCACTGGGGATACGCACCATTGCTTGGAAGTTTGATGTATCCGAATGGGGCACCATAAAAGGCACGATAGTGTCTTCAGGGATGTCACTCAGGACAATGGCATTATCGACGACCTCGGGTGAATCAAACTTTTTGCCTTTTCGAATAGAGCTCAGTTCGTATCAACTGCCACAGTGTCTGTAGCTACCTCCACTGAAATATGCATCTTGGGGTCTGAACGTAACACCAGATGATGCCAGCATGACTGAGGCTTGTAGCACATGATTGCGACCTGATGATACCGTCACTAGAAGTGTCGAAGGCTGTCCGAGCTCAACTAAGTGCAAATGAGGAAAGATACAGAATGTAGAGAAAGAATATACTTTGGTTGGGCTGGTTCAGGTGGACATCGAGCGCTAGTAGATCTTTAGGTATCCGCACAAGCATGGACATTTCCTTGCGTATTGCTGATGCCTTTGAGGGTAATCGATGCGTCCATTGCAAACATAGTCGAGCTATTCGCAATTCACTAGAGTCCAAAATATAGGTTCCAGCTGTTGCTGCCTTAAAAGTCGACTTTAAGTAAAACTCAAAGCAGCAAGGTAACAAGCTTACAGGACAGAAGAGTGTCTGCTTTGACTTTCCCGGAGGTAAGCTGGAAGTGAACATCGAAAATTTGCACTGCTCGGCCTCTCCACCCATAAGGGTAACACTGAGCTCGTCCAAGTGGAATTCCTAAGTTTATGTCCGTTGTGTAATGATTTGCATGATCGGAGATCGTTCTGGCTTACGCAGGGCAAATGGTTCTGAACTGTTATATCCAAAAAGCATCCGTCTTTCGTGTGTGCTAGTCGAGCATCTGAGAGTACTTGCAACGAAACGACCGGGTGATCGGGGTGTGCAAGATCTGTAGAGATAACATGAAAACACGGCCAAAAAAGAAGCATTGTTCCTTACCAGTTTCCAGCTGCTGGGCCGCTTGTTGTAGGCTATCGATAAGTTCAGCGATGTATTCGACTTTATCCTCCTCATGAATCAACAACTCCGAGCCTTGATTATCAATGTATGACTTTAGGAATGAGAGTAGTACATGGATCCATTCAGTGTCTCTTTCTTGCTCATATTGAACATGTGTATCGAGGGCTTTGGATAACATGAAAGACTCAAGCGACGTCCACATATGTGGAGCATAATGAGCGGGGAGAGAGGTGTATACGGCCAAGGCATTTTCGTAGTGGCCGCGATGGCTGGTGACTCCGTCAGATAACAAGAGAAAATACCATGATATAAAGGCTCACAGGTCAAGTGCGGCAAGGCTGTTGTGTAGGCGCAAAGCGAATTTCTTGCGGCCGGCTTTGGTATACATATCAATAGCATGGTTGGTTGTGGCGACGTACAGTCTCCAGAATATATCAGCGTCGTCAATGGCTTTCCGGATTTCTGTATTAGTGATGCCCTGTGCCGCTTTACTTCGGGCGTGAGGTTCAAACTTTATGCGAGACGACGACGAGAATGGAAATCGTTCGGGAAGATGTCCAACCATAACACCAATAGTATCGAGCTAAATGAGTCAATGTTAAAGGCTGTTTCGCACTCAGAAATTATGATGGCTACCTGATTCCTGGCGAGCTCTAGTAGTTCGCCCTTGGCCGCACTGAAAGAGTTCATTTTCGCGCCGGTTATCTGGAATTCGGGCGCCCATTCATCGCAATATGCAACAACGCTAAGGGCAGACGAATAGGTCCACGATTGAATGAAGAATGGTGGTAGAGTAGACTGTTCCGATTAAGCATAGGTGGGTAACTTAGAAACTTGAGACGTGCCTCGACATCACGTAGCCTTCTACCAAAAGCGCTCAGAAAAGCTGCTACTTTCCTGCTGATTTCACCCAATTTACCCCTCCGAGCTAATAGTTCACACTGCCGTGCAAGGAGATAGATTCGTAGGTCGAATATTGATATTGAATTGGCCAAAATAAGTTCGCGATATGGTTTCTTAGTGACAGAAAGTAACGGTGCAGAATCGTCCCCGCTAACAGGGTTAATTAAAGTCCCAAACCAGGACAGATTTTTCTCCTTCAAAACGTGGTGAAACGTTGTCTCGAGCTCGTCATACTGAGCATGCGCGTCTTCAAAGAGGTTGACGCCTTCAAAAGAACTTGCCAAACTTTCCTATGCGCATGCAGTCTTGTTTGAGATGAGTAGGTCAACGGGGGAAAAGACTGAAGACCTTTAAAATGAAGAACGTGCAAAAGTTCCATCCTGGCATTTGGCGCTGACTTTCCGACCGTTTGACTTCTTCTTCCCTTTGAACTATAGCGGCATCAAAGGCGGACAAAACACCGTCCTTAATTTTGTTGATAAGCTCCGCCCATATAGCAGGAGCATCATTTTCCGGGGACCATGCTACCTGTACGCAACTGCCCACTGATAAGGGGTGTCTGTAAAGACAGGTTTGACTTACCGTTCCTTCTTATCGGTGTTGAAATCAGCCCTCATTTTCTCGAATACCGAGCCCTTCAGCTGAAAGAAATTGGCGGTTTGTGCTCGCGTTTCGGGCCGAATGATATGCAGAATAAGCCATTCTTGATGTTTCCGCGATGTCACTATGGAATGCCAGTCCTTAATCTGCTTCTTCACACTCGTTCGGTAGCTTTCTACGTCGGCGTTCTGCGAATGAAATCATTACTGCCTGACATCATTAGCATCCCCAAAACACGCACGTTAACCACAACAACATAAATATTGAGTAGCGGTTTGTCCAGAACAGTTAAAGGCACTTGAGAGTGCTCTTCATGAACGCTATCGAGGGAAACTAGATTAACATCTAGCTCTTGAATCGTTCGTATGGCCGCTCTTGATGGAGGTTTCCAATGGATGTTTCGCAAAGGGAGTAAAGCGACCAGCGCAGACTGCACTTGTGTCCATTTTGAAGAAGCGAGGATAGCTGTAGCTGCAGAGAAGGAGACCAAGACTCGCTGAGTTGGACTGAGCTGAGGATTGACCATGACGGAAGAAGAATGGTGGCTGTGCTCACCAATTGATCGGTTTGCGTCTAACCATAAAAAAATTGTCTTCGAGCTCAATATGCCAGGACCAGAAGATGCTACAACCTCTACCACGGAAAAACCTACATTCAAGTCTCTTGGTCTCATAGATCCTTTGCTTCAAGCTCTAGAACAAGTAGGCTACAAAGCCCCCACAGATATTCAGGCAGAAGCGCTACCCCATGCACTTGAAGGCAGAGATATTATCGGTGTTGCGGAGACCGGTTCTGGAAAAACAGCAGCGTTCGCGCTACCTATTTTACAGAAGCTATGGGAAGAGCCAAAAGGACTGTTTGCTTGTGTACTCGCCCCCACTCGCGAGCTTGCCTATCAGATATCTCAACAATTTGAGTCTCTGGGTTCGGCCATGGGCGTTCGTTGCGCGGTTATTGTAGGCGGCATGGACCATCCTACACAAGCTATTGCCCTTGCGAAACGCCCGCACATTGTTGTAGGCACTCCCGGTCGCCTTATGGATCACTTGGAGAACACAAAAGGATTTAGCCTGCGTGGAATCAAGTTTTTGGCATGTCTTCGAGCTATCACCAGCCACTCGCGTTTTAACACTCTAATTTTTAAGGTCCTTGATGAAGCTGATCGATTGCTCGACATGGATTTTGGGCCTAGCATTGACAAAATCCTCAAGCTCATTCCGAAAGAACGGACCACGTATCTTTTCTCCGCGACAATGACGAGCAAAGTGAAGAAGTTACAACGAGCAAGTCTGTCAAATCCCGTTCGAGTGGAAGTTTCTTCAAAGTATGTATGCTGTAGCACAATCGCAAATTCTCCTTGTTCATTTGCACTAGATATCAGACAGTCTCCACACTGCTACAATACTATCTATTGATGCCTCTTAAAGATAAAGATGCGCATCTAGTGTATCTCGCAAATTCTCTAGCTCAGAACTCAATGATGATATTTACAAGAACGGTTCGAGACGCCCAGAGGTATGATTTTACTCCGTCGAGCCGTCTTCGCATTGCTGACCCCATCTTTAGGTTGTCCATAATCCTTCGTACTCTAGGTTTCCAGGCTGTACCGCTACATGGCCAATTAACCCAAAGCCAACGTCTAGGTGCCCTTACCAAATTCAAGAGTGGAGGGCGCCGGGTATTGGTTGCAACAGATGTCGCCAGTCGGTAAGTTTTACCTCGCGGGGAAATATAATGCAACAAATCGCTCACGATCGCACGTAATATAGTGGTCTAGACATTCCCTCTGTCGATATAGTCATTAACTTCGACATACCGACTCATTCAAAAGATTATATTCATCGTGTCGGACGAACAGCGCGAGCAGGACGTGCAGGAAAATCTATCACGTTCGTTACCCAGTACGACGTCGAACTCATCCAACGTATCGAAGCAGTGATTGAAAAGAAGATGGAGTTGTGGCCGACAGACGCAGAAGAGATTGCGTTGTTGAGGGAGCGCGTGGACGAGGCAGGTCGCGTGGCTGCGAATGAACTTAAAGAGCAAAATGCTAAAGGAGGCAGCGGGAAGAGGCGGAGGCACGAGGAGAGTGTGGGACGGGATGATCGAGATAGAGACGATGATGTTGTTGAAGCGGGTATGCCGAAGGTGAAACGGTCAAAAAAGAGGCGCTAGTTGGGATATCAGGCATTCTGATGTTGCATGCAAGGAAAGAAATCTGGGTTCTCCGATGTTACGATAGGTTTCGTTCTCTTATTACAAGAACATTAGGTCCGAGCGGAGAACGTATTTGTTGCCTTTGGTAACCATCGACCCTTCGTGTAGCAAGCATTCCTGGCCATGACTAGAGAGAGACGCGTAAAAACTGAGCAAGACTTTCATAGGTAGATCAACTCGATATTCACCGGTGAAGAAGTGCTGTGCCTCGAGTCAACGGAGCCGTGATAACTTCCTGAGGTTTACCTCTTTGATCTTTGTAGAACAGAGTCTGGTCCCAGTGGCATTTAAGACGAATAGCCATCGCAATAGTAGCAATTACTCACTTCCCCGCCCTCCACTCCATCCTCAACGCCTGTCAAGTAAATGAGCAAGGTCCATTCGGACTTGGCACCTGTCACTGGATCGCGGACAGAATCGTCGTAATGCTTGCTTATAAAAATGCGTGAGTAGGCGAACCCAGATCCCAGAGGCAGGCGATAAACCCAAATGAATAACGAACAAGGACCCAAAAGACTTACCCAAAGTGCTGGGAAGGGGTGTATTTATATACCCGAATGTTGGAGTTGAAGGAATGAGGCAGACGAGGCGGATCGTCTGGCTTCAGGGTACGTCTACTGGACTTCGGGTACGAAAACGACGGCAGATGGGGCGTTAACAGAGAATGCAGCTTCGTTGCAAATGCCACGGAGGGTACCGCGAAGCGATCTATTCAACAAAACGCAGAGCTCTCAATGCGTATTCGTGTAGAGGCAAACGAAGAATAGCATACGATTCACCCTCTCTGCCTCCCCTCGCTTTTTGGGGGGCGTAAGCTCAAGAGGGAGCGAGTCGATGAACTTTACGAATGCTTTGCACTCTGCTGGAGAGAAGAGGTCCTGTATAAGCGATACATGTTAGTCACAGAAGGTCGAAATAGTCTTTGACTAGCAGACATCAATCAATAGGATTTGATCTTCGAGGAGAACGCGACATTCGAGATTTTCCTTTAGTATGATTTCTGGAAAGATTGGACCAGGGGTAGATCTTGAGGTACTAGGCTGCGGTGCAGCTTGAGTTCTAGGCGTTTGCTTAGCTTCGCCTTTCTTTTTAGGCATCTTTCCGACGTATGCTCAGTCAAGTAAGAAGCAAGTAACGGGACTTTTTGTTTTAAGTCTGTGATACAGTAGATTAGACTCTGGCTAACCTACAAACACCGCAGTTGCGGGCTCTTTGACTTTATAACCCATACTAACTACTGAGATGACGAAGGACGAGAACTTGTCCAACCTAACCATTATATAACCTATAGAATATTACGCGAATCCATTAACTTGACATTTAAATCACCTCCTCCATCTCATCTTCGCTGTCCTCCTCTTCTTCCTGGGCTTCCGCGATGGGTAGAGAGGTCGTTGAAGGTGTCTTGAGTAAGGGAGTCTGAACACCCTCAGTGCTGTTGGAAACATTTTCCGACGCAGGTAAAGGTGTAACGGCTTGAGATATGACAGCTGCAGCCGCCAACGGGGTACTACTACCACCTGTGCTAGTCAGAACGGGGTATTGTACCATGGGCCCACCATCATCTTCTTGAGCAATCTCGGCCAGCTGCGCAGCTAACAAAGCTAGATTTGCCTGTAGCTCTGCCCGACTTGCAGCGTGTTCCGCAGTGAGACCTGATGCATCAGTATTGTTGACTACTGAGGCTCCTGTACTGCTAGACGGCGCGAGAGTAGCTGCATGGCCCGACGCAATGGCACCACCAGCAGCCCCTTCCTCGCCTTTTGATATTTGTAGTAGCGAATCAAAATTGATAGCTTTGAGAATATTCTGTGCAGCTTCCCATGCATCCTGAGCTGCACCCTCGGCCGGCGGCGGAAGACCTGACGAAGAGCCAGGTGCAGTAGACGATAAAGGTTGTGATGTAGCTGGTTGAGAGGTTTGCTGTGCCTTCATTGTTTGAGATGGTGGCTGCATAAAGCTTGAATAGCCCGGTTGGTGAGAGTAGGGATATCCATAAGCTGAGGGTTGGTAGCCATGTCCTGGTTGTGGTTGTGTTTGGTGGTGATGCATCAGTGGTGCATGAGTAAAAGGAGGGGGTGCAGGCCCCTGCTGTCCCGCCGCGGCATTCTGAGTCTGCGGTCGTCTCGTCGCTCGCCGCGATGTCTACAAAAACACACACGCGAAGTTGACATCAGTTTTCGTCCACCTCGTAATGCAATTTAAAGAAATTCACGTTACCGCCTTCCCAGCTAGCATTAAGTCTATACTTCCCACTACTGCTCTTTTCAAACCGTCCTCTTTTGAACGCTTTCTGTAGTGCCTGGCTAGCCGAAGGACGGAAATTGGATTGTAGCGGATACCTCGAAGCCATCCACGCAAACAAATCTCTCGGCGCACATCCTTCCTGGTCTGTCGAATCCGTCAACGCTTCCACTATCATTTCTTCGTAACTCGGCAAATCGTCGTTATTTTGGGACATAGTAGAGTTGAAAGCGTCCTGGGGCGGCGGTGGCGGCGGTTGTGGATGTGCGAGAGGCGGTGTACCATAAGGAACATTAGGTTGTGGTGTATAACCTGAAGGTGGAGGGGGGTAAGTGCCATAAGGGTACGGTGATGGATATGGAGGATATCCTGGTGCATGATGATAGTAAGGTGCGTGTGGATAAGTCCCGTACCCATACGGTTGGTTTTGGTAAGAAGGTTGTTGTTGAGTTGCAGCAGAAGGGTTCTGAGGAGTGGGTGTGCTGGAATTGGCCTGTTCCGGGGGTGCTGGTGAAGGCTGCGTAGACGTTTGTGCAGATGCGGAAGGATCGGGCGTAGATGAAGACTTGTCCGGCGGCTGAGCCTCACTCGAACTTTCTATTGACGTGCTTGTCGTCTGAGAGTGGTTTATTGATTCAGAGTGGGGGTCATCATCACGGGGAGGTGCATTGATTGAGGAAGAAGCGGAAGTTAAAGCTGAAGGCGTCTCAGAGGCGTTTGGCAGTGACCTTTGGATTGCTTGAATAGCAGCATTAATATCGGCGGGCCATATAGAACTTTTTACGTAGGGTGGAACGTGGAGGTCGAAATTGAGACAAATCTCAATAATTTGTTGAGGAGGTAACAGTGTGAGATACTGTTTTTTGAGCTCATGATCTTGTGGGCCTGATACAATGAGTTATGCAAATGAATTGAATATATAGAAAGGGACTTACCAGGGATAACGGTGTGATATGGGATCTGATAGGGAGAAGGAGCATACGCTCCAGGAGTCTGCATCTTCCAGCAGCTGCACAGTTTTTGGCCACAAGGTTCGCTTTCAAACTCAACATCACAACAACAAAAAAAAGTTACTGTATTCCGGATTTCAGTCAACATCAACAATTCTGAACGCCAGCACTCAAAGAATATAAAGGGCATTCAAGTTGAATAATGAAGTATTGTTACACGTTGTAATTGATCAAGTCTAGTTCCAGTTCTCCGCCTACAGTCCACGAACCGTCGTCACCAGCTGTCCAGCCCCAGATCCAGAAAAAAACATGACAGGTCATATAATCTATCGCGTATACGAAACGAGACGCTCCCTCCGCGGCCAGCTCAAGCAGCTGACCCCCTGTCTAATGTAGGTCATGGCAGCGCGATCTCAACAAAGATTGAGGGAATACAGCCACCCTCTAACTAAAGCGCAACCGCAGTGTCAGAATATACAAGGGGAAAACAGGTGGCAGAACACACCTGCATCATTAACTGAAGCCTGGTTGCACCAGCTTTTAAATATTGATAGTCCAACCCCCACATCGGCTTTATTAGCCCTCAAAATCATACACACTTCTCCCATTCATTTGCCCCATTGACCTATCCACCCTTAGATTCCTCAATAGTGGATCAAGCGAAGCCAACTCGTCCTTGATCCCATTCCTTGCAAACGCATCAAGTTCCTTCAACAACGTCGCCGTGATTTTCTGGGAAAAACAAGAATAGAAATTACACGTCAGCTTGCTTTTCCCATAGCCATATGTTTTCGTAACGATGTCAACACAAAAAATCTCACCTTAAATTTCCCATCAATCTTGAGCACCGTTTCCCCAAGCGTTGCTGTCCAATTAGGGGGCGGGCTCCCAAGCGCACCACTAAACACAAACGTTCCGGGTGCCCCGCCAGCGTTCGGATTCGCGATATTCCACAAGCTGCTACTCATATCCTCTTGATTACTACCTATACTTGAGTACGGCGAGTTTTGCACTTGCGGAGGACTTGGATGCTGCTGATTTGGAGGATTCGTCTGTGTGTTTTCGCTAGAGAAGAGATACGAGACGCCGGGGTGGGGTAAGAGAAGGCCGAGGGGGCCCATCATGTGCTGAGAAGAGTGCGGGAATGGCGACGGGCCCAGTATCTTGGAGATCTTGTTGTACATTTCTGATATGACATCAAGGAGAGATAGTAGGGTTTGGTGGTAGTCTAGAGGAAAGGGCTAATAATCACCCCGTTAATAGCAGCTTTTACACTGAAACGAGATGAGAGGAACGTGCCATGTATGGTGTCATAAGATAAGAGGTATCAGAGCCGTCTGCGTAAGATATGGCGTATTCTGTATACCCTCCACCTCCACGCTTCCCAATCTTTTGCCTGAACAAACGTTTCGGTTGACGCTATTCCAAAACACAGGTTGAGCGAGTACTAATTCAATCAAAATCAAAACGCACCATTTTAGACTGTGCAAAGTCATCCTTGTTCTGATCATATTCGGTTATTGTGTTGAGGAGGCCACGCAGGAGATCTTGTGGTTGGTTGATGTCAAGCAAGTTGGATAGTGACATGCCAAGAATTGCAAAGCGGCTTGTCCTACCCACCCACCGCATGAGTGGGATGCGATTCTAGTAATTGTCAACACGCACCTTTTCCTGATATCGGGATTTGTGTTGCTGAACTCTCTTTCTAGCTCGGTGCGTGATACAAGAATAGTATGAAACCAATGACTTCGTCTGTTGCATGATGACAACATTTTAAGTGTTTCGATGCGGGTTGAAGAAACGGTGTTCCTACACGCACCCCTCGTAGACACTTCGGATATATGTGAGCGTGATAACCCTCTTTTGCACTAGATCCCTTAGGTACTCTATCGATGTACCTTGACCAAGTTGTGGGCTACCCATGGCACCGATTGACGAACCCGCAACAACTGTGTCAGAATGAAGTGACAGGGCGTCAAAGTCTCTTGGCATGGATGAGATCGGAGTCGTAACACCTCCAGCAACAGCAAAGGCCAGACCAGTGGCCGGAGAAATACTACCCGTACCCGCTGAAGTGGGCGAAGGCAACTGCTGGCTACTGGTAGAAGAAGAGGTAGGTTTGAAGGAGCTGAGAAGGTTCTGTGCGGATGATTTTCTGCGCATTCCTGGACGTTGTTGTTGTTGTTGTTGCTGCTGCTGTTGCTGTTGTTGGGTGTCTACCTGGAAATGGGACATGATTCTGTCGCGACTTTTTTTTCTTTGTGTGTTGTTGTAAAAAAGATCACACGGGCTGACTGGAGAAAGAACTTGTCAGTTCGCTTGTCACCCGCGCATTGCGATCAAATGGAATTCCTCCCTGCAGGCACAAGATCACGTGGGAGTACTCTCTACATTTCAACCGATCATCTATCAGCCTTTGAAAGTCGCTCACAGCCCACTCCACTGCTCTTAGCGACTTCAATCATGGCCGATATCAACGCAATCGCGAAGCAGTTCACAGATTTTTACTACCAAACTTTTGATTCAAATCGCGCTCAGCTACAATCTCTCTATGTCAGTCAGAAATCAAATCACTTCGATCAATAATCGATCTCTTACAATCGATGTAGCGGTCAGAGTCCATGCTCTCATGGGAGGGCCAGCAGATTTCTGGTGTAACCGACATTGTTGAAAAGCTCACAGTGTGTCTCCTTCTTTCGCTCAACATCTAGCGGATAAGGACCCAGCTTGACCACAATCCACTGTTTCTATCAGAGCCTGCCCTTCGAAAAAGTCCAACACAAAGTAACCACCTTCGACGCTCAACCGTCGTCTACCTCTGTTCCGAGCCTCCTCGTCGGCGTCACCGGGCTTCTTCTAGTATGTTAATTTTAGAATCAGCATGCCAACGACCTCCCCTTCATGCTTGCTTGCCTCCCACCTACCCAGGTCGATGACAGCCCAAACCCTCTGCAATTCAGTCAAATCTTCCAACTCCTACCTGATGGATCGAGCTACTATGTGTACGTCCTGTGATCGCTCATCTTGACTAACGATCGTCTCCCTTTTTAAAAACACGCCAATATCCAGGTTTAATGACATATTCCGCCTTAACTACGGCTAGATCTAATGCATGGGCTCGGGAGATTTTAAGATGCATCGAGCGGATCGTTCCTACAGTGCGCCGTGTCTACTTAAAGATAATCAATAATCCTGTATGATCTGGTGGTGGCGATAATAAGATCAAGTACGTTTCACGGTGCGCTGTATCATATAAAGTTTCTTGGTGCATGCAACCTTCTGGCTTCCCTACGTTTTGAATTACAGAATTCCCAGGCTACCGATGCAGCGATCGCTGTCACATAAAATAGCGTACATTTGGGGGTCAATTCAGCCCTTTTCACGAAGCAAACCCACCGATGCCGACGGACTATACATTGCACATGCATATAGTCCAGAAAAGGAATGTTAAAGGCCGAAGTTGTCCATCATGTGTGCACGATCAATCACAACTTTTAGAATTTATAGTACAGCTGGAATGCAGAGTAAATATACACTTCTGTCTTCTTTTTTTCTTTTCTTTTGTTTCCGTAACCGAAATTCACGCGACCTTAATTAAAGATATAATTGTACAAAGACCGGACGTCTTCAGCCCCTTCGGTACTTATAAGCATCTTACATAGTTTCTTTTTGTGACACATTTCAAATGCATTTCGCCAGGCCTCTGGTAACAAGTTCGTTTCCAGCTTTGATGTAGTAGTAGTCGCCTGTGGTCAGAAAAGCGAGAGAAATGCCATTAAATTGTGAACTTCCACACGAAAACAAAGGGATGGGCACGCACCATAGACAGTCCCAGTAAGCTGGTTATTCGCAGGCTTGTTCACTGTGCCATTGGAAAGAAGACTCTGCCAGGAGGGGTTCCAAGCGAGCCTGGTAATGTCGTTTAAGATCTACAAGAATAACAACGATGTTGATATAAATGGTCTGAACATAAGCATGCAAAAAATCCCCACCTTGATGGCAGCATCTGTGTAGGACTGTGCTGCAGTTCGATCCGTCTCCACTTTCGCAAGCAATAAAAGACCATTAGCCCCGATTGTTGCTGCTGAAGAGTCTGCGGGACGTGGTGCGGGTGTAAGAGGGGCGTTGAAATCCCTATTATGAATTAGGATTTAGGGAAAAACGGGAGCAAGAAAAAAGGAGAGGACTCCTAACCATGGAACAATGCCGTCACTGGGAATGTTATCAAGGAAG